>JARYGA010058995.1:0-22561 GCA_030545235.1 Helianthus tuberosus | reverse complement strand
TTCCTATATATAAGTGCTTGTATGGTATTACATATCGTAGCGTTATTTGAATCATTTCAATTTAGACATATAACATTTTTTTACAAATAACATACTTTTAACAATACATTGTTTTACAAACAACTTATCTAATACAAACTCATTTTACTTGGTTATTTACTTAACCATGTATTATTCTTTTATACATACATATCATTTGGTTTATTTATCACTTTTCAAATGATTTACAAGACAAAGCAAATTACAAGGTTCATGACTAAAAATTTTCTTAAACATAAGTCATGAATTCTATTTTCACAAAACCTATGTATCTCACAGGCATTTTTATGTTGACGTACCTATTCTCACATGTGTTTCAGGATATGATGCATAGGATTTATCAAGATACACTTAGGCGGACTTGGGCCTTAGTGACAATAAAAGATGCAAGACTAGTATTTATGTTATATTTCTTTGATTGTCAAGACATTGTAACTCTTTTAATCAATAAAACAATATTTCAATTTCCATGTGTTATGAAACAATGATTCTGTTACAACACTCCACGACATTTCCGCCACGCTTTGTTGTTTTACGTGGTCGGGGTGTGACATTCTATCTAAGGCTAGAGTGTTCGTACAAATCCAGATAATCGGACCAGTCATTCTTACATGGGAACTCTTGGGGTGAGTGTTCACTTATAGGCGAGCATGTCTTCGCGAAGCATTATTTTTGACCTATTTACTTTGATTAGTCACTGTGTGTCGTTTGTTTGTTTTGTGATACGAACAAATGACCAACATCTTTGCTTTCGTCGATTTTTGTTTCACCTCATTCTTTTCACCTAATCATCTCACTCGTTCCTTTCATGTTTCCTCTTTTAGAATGCCTCCTCGATGCGAAAATACGCTACCAAATGCCGAACTGGCAGAAATCATCGCACAACAAATGGCTGCTGCGTTCCCCAACCTTATTGCTCAATATAACCAAGCCAACAACAACAACAATGCTCCATACAATTTCAAGAGTTTTAACTCGGCTAAACCACTCAAGTTTAGTGGTACTGAGGGAGCAACCGGGCTTCTTCAATGGTTCGAGAGCATTGAGAATACTTTCCGTCACGTTTAGTGTCCTAACAATCGCAAAGTCGAGTTTGCTTCCAGTGTGTTTCAAAAGAGGGCGCTTACATGGTGGAATGGGGTTATGAGAGACCGTGGTGCTGAGGTTGCTTTAGCACAAACATGGGCTGAACTTAGGACTCTTATGATGAGGGAGTTTTGTCCTCGTCATGAGCTGCGAGCCATAGAAAGGGAGTTTGATGATCTGAAACAGGGTAGTGGCGAGCACCGGGCGTATACTGATAGGTATGAGGAGCTGAGTTTATTATGCCCAACAATGGTTACCCCACTCGAGAAGGCTATCGAGAGGTATATCAATGGCCTACCTGACTCCATACAAGACACCGTCACAGGTAGTAACCCTACCACAGTCCGTTAGGCAATCGAGCTATCTGCAACATTGACCGAGTCTCAGGTTCGAAGGGGAAAGCTGCATAGAAAAGGTGACAAGGGCAAGAAGCAGGCATCTGATCAGAGTGAGAGCAAGAAAGGTAAAAACAAGAAGGGTAAGGATTCTGGTTCCTCGAAGGGTTCTAGGAAGCGTAAGGCTTCCCAAAATTTCACCGTTACTGCACAAGCTGCACCAAATCAGCCAGCGCAGCCTCCAGCAAAGAAGCGGTACGAAGGGAATGCACCTTTGTGCAATAGGTGCAATAGTCACCATCAACAGAAATTTCCGTGCCATTTCTGTACCAACTGTGGGAAGTCTGGACACCTTGCATAAGTTTGTCGTTCTACTCAGGTAGCTCGAAATCCAGCTCAACAGGTAGCTTAACAACCTGTTCAACAGCAAGCTGCACGACCTCACTATCCTCCTGGCTCGTGCTATAATTGTGGAGATCTGACCCATTATCGAAACCAGTGTCCAAGGCTGGTTAATGCGAATCCGAATCAGGCTCAGGCTCGAGGTCGAGTCTTCAACATGAATGCACAAGAGGCGCAAGCAGACAATGAAGTAGTTAACGGTACGTTCTTTGTTAATAATCAACCCGCATCTGTTCTCTTCGATTCAGGGGCCGATAAGAGTTTTGTGTCTTTATCTTTTGAACCGTTGCTTCGCGTGTCTAGAACGAAACTAGGTAAGCCTTTGACAGTAGAAGTTGCCAGTGGTGAACCCATTGTTCTTAATTCTGTCCTTCGCAACTGCCAGTTGAACCTTAACAACCATCTTTTTCCCATTGACCTCACGCCAATGCAACTGGGAAGCTTCGACATTATAGTGGGTATGGATTGGTTAGCCAAGCATCGCGCAGAGGTAGTCTGTTTTGAGAAGATCGTTCGTGTGCCCCTTTCGTCAGGTGAGATCCTACAGGTTCGTGGTGAGAAACCTGCTAGTAGCCTCAAGCTTATGTCTTGCTTTCAAGCTCGGAAGTATCTGTGAAAGAATTATGTGGCCTTCTTGGCACATGTCGCAGTCGAAGAAAAAGGCAAAGGTAAGTCTCTTCAAGATATCCCTGTCGTTCGGGATTATCCGGAGCTATTTCCTGAGGAGTTACCTGGATTACCCCCAGCACGCCAAGTTGAGTTCCGTATTAATCTTGTACTTGGTGCAAATCCCATTGCCAGATCTCCTTATCGTCTTGTACCGTCTGAGATGCAGAAGTTGTCTAAGCAGCTTCAGGAGCTTTCAAATAAGGGTTTTATTCGTCCTAGCTTTTCACCTTGGGGTGCTCTCGTTCTTTTTGTCAAGAAGAAGGATGGATCTTTCAGAATGTGCATCGATTACCGTGAGCTTCACAAGCTCACCATTAAGAATCGATATCCCCTACCTCGCACAGATGACCTCTTTGATCAGCTATAGGGCGCTTCTTATTTTTCGAAGATTGATCTTCGTTCTGGGTATCATCAACTTCGTGTGCATGAAGGAGATATTTCCAAGACAGCGTTCCGGACTCGTTATGGGCATTATGAATTCACAGTTATGCCATTCGGTTTGACTAATGCCCCTGCTGTTTTCATGGACTTGATGAATAGGGTTTGTAAGCCTTATTTAGATAAGTTCATCATCGTTTTTATTGATGACATTTTGATATACTCTAAGACGCAAGCTGATCGCGAGCAACATCTTCGTCTTATTTTGGAACTCCTAAAGAAAGAGCAACTTTTTGGCAAATTCTCCAAGCGAATTTTGGCTCAAAGAAGTTCAATTTTTGGGTCATATCGTCAACGAACAAGGTATTCATGTAGATCCCTCCAAAATCAGTGCGATTAAGGATTGGGATACGCCTACTACTCCTACCGAGGTTCGTTCTTTTCTTGGTCTCGCGGGTTATTACCGCCGCTTCATCGAAAATTTCTCAAAGATTGCAGTTCCCCTAACTGCTCTAACTCAGAAGAAGAAACCCTTTGAATGGGGTTCTAAACAAGAAGAAGCGTTTCAGACCTTGAAACAGAAGCTTTGTGATGCACCTATCCTATCTTTGCCCGAAGGCAATGATGATTTCGTCGTTTATTGTGATGCATCGAAATTGGGTCTTGGCTGTGTTCTAATGCAAAGGAACAAAGTCATAGCCTACGCATCCAGGCAATTGAGGGTGCATGAGAAAAACTACACCACTTATGATCTTGAGTTGGGAGCAGTTGTGTTCGCTCTTAAAATCTGGAGACACTATTTGTATGGTACAAAGTGTGTGGTTTTCACTGACCATAAAAGTCTTCAGCATATCTTCAATCAGAAAGAACTCAACATGAGGCAAAGACGTTGGGTTGAACTCCTAAACGACTATGACTACGAAATTCGCTACCATCCTGGTAAAGCGATTGTCGTGGCTGACGCTTTGAGTCGTAAGGAACATGTCAAGCTTCATTGTGTTTGTGTTCAATCTGATATTCAAGCCCGCATTTCTCAGGCTCAACATGCTTGTGTTTCGCAAGACTTGATGGGTAAGGAATTACCCTATCACATTAAGCCTGATCTTGAACTGAAGGACAATGGATCGTATTATTTCATGGACCGTTTGTGGGTCCCAAGCCTAAATGATCTCCGCACTTTGCTTATGGATGAAGCTCATAAGTCTCATTATTCTATTCATCCTGGCTCAGATAAGATGTATAAGGATCTTCGTACTCAGTATTGGTGGCCTGGTATGAAGAAAGACATTGCCTTGTACGTTTCAAAATGCCTTACTTGTCTTAAGGTTAAGGCTGAACATCAACATCCTTCTGGTTTACTGGAGCAACCAGAGATCCCATTTTGGAAATGGGAAAACATCGCTGTGGATCTCATTACTAAACTTTCGCGCACTAAGAAAGGTCATGATGCCATTTGGGTAGATGTTGATCGTCTTACAAAGTCAGCGCATTTCTTGCCAATCCGTGAGGATTTTTCTGCTGAAAAGTTGGCTAAAATTTATGTGGATGAAATCGTAACTCGACATGGTGTTCCTTTGAACATTATTTCTGATAGAGATGCTCGTTTCTCTTCTCGTTTTTTGGAGAACCATGCAATCTGCTATGGGGACCCAACTTAATCTGAGCACAACATATCATCCACAAACAAATGGCCAAACTGAAAGAACAATCCAGACTTTGGAGGATATGATTAGATCTTGTGTGATCGATTTTGGTGGTTGTTGGGATTCACATCTTCCATTGATTGAATTCTCCTACAACAACAGTTATCACTGCAGCATCAACATGGCTCCTTTCGAGGCTCTCTATGGTCGAAAATGTCGTTCACCAGTCTGCTGGAATGAAATAGGTGAGGCTCAGCTTACTGGACCTAACCTCATTCTAGAGACAACTGATAAGGTTAAGAAAGTTCGTGATAACCTACAGGCAGCTCGAAGCTGTCAAAAGAGTTACGCGGACCAACGATGCAAGCCCTTGGAATTTCAAATCGGTGATCGTGTATTACTTAAGGTCTCACCTTGGAAAGGGGTGATCAGATTTGGAAAGACAGGAAAACTTGCACCTAGGTATGTTGGACCAATCAAGATCATCGAAAGAATCGGTAAGGTAGCCTACAGACTTGAGTTACCTCCTGAACTTGGAAATGTTCATCCAACCTTCCACGTGTCAAATCTCAAGAAGAGTTTAGCTGATGAGAACCTCCACATACCACTTGACGAGATCCATGTTGATAAAACACATCTTTTCCCACGAGTTTCCTCTAAATGAAGGCGAAGTATCCACATCTTTTCCCATGATGGGAATCTAAGCATGGATCTGAGTTTACTTGGGAACGTGAAGATCAAATGAAGGCGAAGTATCCACATCTTTTCCCACGAGTTTCCTCTAAACAAATTTCGGGACAAAATTTCCACAAGTAGGGGAGACTGTGACATCTGTGCTTGTAATCATTGTAAACAATTCAGTTATTAATGAAATAAAGTTATTTGATCCCAATGTTTGTTTGTTTATGTTTTACATTTTTCATGTTTTGACTTTTATTCAATTTCAAACTCTATATCGCTTTCTGGAGAGTTATACGCAAACTGGTGCGTAAACGTAGTCAGTTTAACGCGAAAAATACTCCGGAACATCAATTTATGCTTAACATACCTTAAATATCCTTTACATAACTTAGTAATAAGTTTTGAAGGCTTTGGTATGGCAAAATCAAGTTAATTCGCTTATAGGGACTAAAATTGACAAACTGCGAAAGTATGCCAATTTGAACTGTAACGAACATTCCAAAACATGACCATAAGTTAAACACACCCTAAATATCCTTTACATAGCTTAGAAATAGGCTTTGAGGAGTTTGGTGTGCTAAAATAAACTTTATGCTCATTCAAGGACTAAAAGCGTCAAAAAGTGCATAAGTTTTCATTTTCGCGCATAACTTACGTTCTGAATACATCCGGACATCCAAAAATTTATGTAAGTACTAAAATATTTTATTTTAGTGTTTGGCATAAGAAAATTTCATTCGTCGCGCAATTTGGATCGTTTTTCGCGCTTATGTGCATTCCGTCGTAATTAAGCAAACATCGCGATCGTACGACCAAACGAACCAACATCCGGCATATTTTTGAGCATGTTTCATGTCCACAACGTTTAAGCATCATTTTAGGGCCTTAAAGTTGGCTTAACGGGCCTTAGAAGTGTCGAAAATAGCTTTAAACACCAACAGGGACTGAAACTGTCATTTTTCAAACTTGTTTCTGATCTGTGCAGCCCAGGTGGGCCGCGTAAGCTTCTGTTGTCCTCTTACGTGGGCCGCTAGGCCCTCCCAGATATGCAGAATCAGTTTAACAGCCTGTTTGCAGCTGTTATACACTCATTTTCCACTTGCAAACGGTTTTTGCAACACCATGGGCCATTTCTATGGGCTCTAATGGTATTAGAAAACAAGGGGCACACTTGGACGGCCTAGATCGAAGCTCGTTTCTCGATAAATGATCCTAACGGTTCTAGCTTTCCTATATAAACCCCACCCCATTTGTTGCAACTCACAATTTGAATCTGATTCATGCTCTCTAAGTGGAAGTATATGCTTCCTACCTGAGAGAGAATCAGATCAAATACTTGCGGGGACCCTTTGTAAGTGTTCCTTCGTTCTTTTATGCATTTTTATGCTGTTTGACTTTCTGCATTGACCAGTTTATGGTCAATGCGAAGTTCGTTTGAACTTCATAACGTGAGCGTAATCACGATGGTTATAGTCCATAGTAACTATACCTACTGATTACCACGTTATCTAGGCTCAGTGACGAGTCGTAGTTTCGGCCAAAATGCGTGTTCTTGCGTATTTTGTAACCAAACTACTCTAGGGTATCAAAACCATTTGTTTTGATACCAAACCTGTTTTCTAACTTAACTAAACATGTTCTAGCATGTTTAGCTCGTCACTTTTAGATTTGTGCTTGTCTAGGGTCGTAAGGGTAAGCAATCTAATCAATCGCTTATGCTTTCAAACCCGGCCCATTTGATCGATCATTAGGATCCGACCAAACACTTTAGGTGGCCATAGTAGTATAGGGAATAACCTTCCGAGGTTATACCTTATGGTCACATCGTTTGAGTAGTTGTATGATAAGTAGTTCTTATGCCATAGGTAAATTACCAAAATGCCCTTTTTACGTTAAAATTCATTTTAAACCTATGTAACTCAAATTTTGACATCTAAACTGATTTAGCATCAATATTAGACATGTTAAGGCATATTTTACTTGTCATAGGGCTAGTTAGGCGTTCCGAACGCGTTTTACGCAAACGACGCGTTAAAGTAGCAGCTACCTAAACGGGTCGTGATGGGTTAAAAGCACTTAGGATAAGTTTCGTTTTAGTATGTAGGCTTTGTTAAACCATATTACATGAGTTCCTTCACTCATTTGGTTTACGAACCCTCATGCTAGCCGATCCTCCGAATAGGTCCGTTTATTAATGTAGTTACCTATATTAGGTGCCGTTTGATTCCGTAACCTTATAGCTTTGTTTGGTGGATATCTAAAGTCTATTGAGCAATCTCAAGTGAGTACATAGACCCCTCTTTTACTGTTTTTCAAACATTTTGGGGTGAAACACATGTGCCTACTTGTTATTTTCATGCTTTCCATGCTTTCGTTTCATATACTTGCTATGTTCATTAGTACACTTATAGTACATAATTTCATTATGTTTTTGCTATGTATGTCCTTTGTAGCATACTTAGTACATCGTTTTACATGACATTTCATGCTATGTATGTTCAGTTAGCACATACTTAGTACATTGTTTTACATTACCTTTTCATGCTATGTATGTTCACCATACTTAGTGCATTTGTTTTTCATCACATGCTTACATTTTGGGATATGACATTTGGTTTGTTAAGTGGGACCATATACATTCATTAACTTTGATCACGCCGCTCGTTAGTAGGTAATGGTACCATAGGAATTGACAACTCCCGTTCCTGACATCCTAGGTATGTTTGGATGAAAGGAATGACCGAATCCGATAAAACATAACATTGATAGACCTTTAATTTGTTTAAGGGCTTATCACCACAGTCACAAGGCTTGGATGTATGCATTTTTACAATACCGCATAAATGTTTGTATTCAGTATAGCATGCATTTCCACTAGACATAATGTTGATTTAAACCATGTTTTACTTCAATACATTGTTTTGTGCAGTTTTATCTGTGGCTTAGTAGATATATATATATATATATATATATATATATATGTATATATATATATATATATATTTCACTTGCCATACATGACATTTTGTTTACACATTACATATTTGACATTTGACATAGACATTTTGATATTGATGTACATATTTCATGGACTGCATTTTGACATGGTTTACACAAAGACATTTGACAAATGGTTTAGACATGGGCAATTTACATTGGTGGTTTGTTTGGGTAAAGTGATTTAAGTAATGAGGCGTGTGTAATATGATACAAGCATGGTGGATACGCTGCTGGTACTTCCTATATATAAGTGCTTGTATGGTATTACATATCGTAGCGTTATTTGAATCATTTCAATTTAGACATATAACATTTTATACAAATAACATATTTTTCAAGACATTGTTTTACAAACAACTTATTTTATACAAAACTCATTTTACTTAGTTATTCACTTAACCTCACATTACTTTTTTACATATCATCTACCTTATCATCGCTTTTCAAAAGATTTATAAAACAAAATAATTAACAAGGTTCATGACTGACTTTTGTTAAACAACTTTTTTCTTAAACTTAAGTCATGAATCCTATTTTTCACAAAACCTATGTATCTCACAGGCATTTTTATGCTGACATACCTATTTTCACATGTGTTTCAGGAGCTGTTGCTTAGGATGATGATCATGACACTAGGGCGGACTTGTGCCTTAGAGACTTAAAATAAAGATAGACTTAGTTTAATTATGTTGTGTACCCTTTGGTTCTTGTTTTGAAACAATGTATTCCACCTTTGGTTGATGAATAAAATGAAATTTTAATTATCATGGTTGTGGAACAATAATTCTGTTACAACACTCCCTGACGTTTCCGCCACGATTTGATGTTTTACGTGGTCGGGGTATGACAATTCTGGACCATTAAACCATAATTATGCATTATATTTTAGAGTTAAAATGCTGAAGATTGCTGATTTGTGTTGTTTTCTGCAAAATTCTATAGTTTTTGTGTGTTTCGGGCACTTTCCGGCACTTAAATCATAACTAGGAAGGCAGTTTTGTAATCCCTACTTTTCTACACACTATTCTAGTGTAACTCTTGGTTTTGGGCTCATTCTATGTCTTAACATCATGTCTGACTGAGTACTGAACCCTCGTCATCAAAATCAGTGTGGGAAGCATTACGGGTAAAAGTTGAGGGTGGAAAGCAAATTAAAAAGAACAAAATAGCATTGCTTAAAAAAGAGTTTGATTTTTTTGATGGTATAAAAGGTGAATCTATAAGACAATGATTGAAATATTTTGTCACCTTAAAATTGAACTTGATAGGTTTGGAATAACAAAAATCCGTGAGGAAATCATTGATAAAATCATTGAAGCTTTACCACGTGCTGATCAATGGCAAACATTTATGTTTATTTTGAAAAATGATGCATTATTTGATGATATTACTTTGGATGCTTTGATAGAAAAGATCGAGAGTCATGAGCTTGAACTGCAAAAGCAAAGCAAAATGATCAACTCTTCGTATCAGCAGAATGTGGGTCTTTATTACAAAGGCAGTGTACCTTCGGTGTCAGTTAATGAGTCACCAAAGACAGCCTTGAGTGTTGAAAAGTCTAAAGATTCACAGAAAAGCACATCTAGCTACAATCCAGGGTATCATTCCTCTTCAACAGCCTCAAACTCAGAAGAACCTGATGAGATTCTCTGCAACATTGCCTTAGAGCTGAAAAATTCTCCAGTAATAAACAACAAATGAGTTTTCTAGCTTCGATTATGGAATCATACGAGAGTCTGGTAGCAGGGAGAATCAGAAATCCTGAGCTGACAAAGGAAGATTACGACCAGATTGATCCAGAAGAGATGGAACTCATTGATATTCGATGGTGTTTGGCTAGCGGCATTCGTAGGGCTCAGCGGTTCATGGAGATAACCGGCAGGCAAGATCTTGGAGGGTTGTTAAGTACCAAGCTTGGTTTCTACAAGTCTAAAGTAACATGTTTTCGATGTAAACAAAAGGGTGACTTCAAGAGGGAGTGTGTCAAACGAGAAGTAGCTGATCATGGTAATCCTTTCCATGATGACTACTACAAAAAGGCAATTTATCATAAAACCGGTGAACATACTTCTGGAGAAAGCCTAAAGAAGATTACTGGAAATTCATCAAAAGAAAAATCACAAGCTTTAGTGATATGTGATCATGCCAAACCGAAGATTGAACATGCCAAACACAGGGTTACTCATGCAGATGAAGGGTTTAATTGGAATGATTATCTTGATGATGATGATGATGATGATGAAACTCCTTTAGTGGCTGAAGTGAAAGAGAGTGCATTTGTAGCTGTAGTGAAAGAAAGAACGAAAGAAGAAATTTTGAAATAGAAAACATACAGAGAAAGTTGTATTGTTGATTACAGAATTCAAGAAATGGAGCAAGAGTATGAAGAGGCTAGGAATTATCGAAGATGGGACAAGAAGCGAGAATGTTATATCAACAGCAAAGGCGAGCCAGTTGTCCATCCAAGCAAAGTGGTGTATAACGACGTTCTTGCAGTAATCCCTCTGTCTGGCGAATACTATTCAAATGTCTCAAAAGATAAAGAGTATGTTAAAAAGCTGGATAAAATCATCAGAGATGTCATGACAGCAAGTCTGAAACAAAGAGATGAAGAGAGGATGAAGAAGAATGTTACAGATCTGGTGGATGAACTAAAAAAGGTTGCAGAAGAAAAGAAAGTAGAAGATGATGAAGAGAAACAAAAGGAAACTTATGAGAAGCTAGAAAAGTTAGTTGAAGTAGATGATGCTGGTGAAGTTGTCACTGAGGAACAGCAGGAGATAGTAGTTGATCAGAAGCAGACGGCAGAAAAAGCCGAGGTGCTAACTAATGAGGTAAACATATCAACTAAATCTTCTGAAGTTTTAAATAAAAATGTTGAATAGTGCAAGAAATGCATGGAAACGTGCAGTGCTTGTACTGAAAAAGATGAAAAATTCAGAACAAGAGATATGGAATTTAATAAAATTAAAAAAGTTTTTAAAGATAAATGCAAAGAAATGTTTGAAAATGAAAAGATTTTAAAAGATAATGATGAAAAGCTGACACAGAAATGTAAAGTTTTAGAAAAAGAAAATGAGATTTAAAAGAAAAGTGTTTAGCAATGACAGAAGACTGTTTACAAAAATAAAATTCGTTTCAAGAAATGAAAAAAGAATATGATTCAATGAAACTTGTATATCATATTACAAAAGAGCCATATGAAGACGTGAAAAGTCAAATGAAACTTGTTCAGTCTAGATTGAAACATTGTTCTGAAACATCTGACACGCTTAAACGGCAATATGAAATAAAACAACAAGTTGTAAATTCTTATATTGAAGATGTTGCTAAGCTAAAACGTAAAATAGCTGATTTAGAATAAGATAATAACAAGTTGCATAGTTATCACCCATCATCATATGTTCTTGAACGTATATTCAATCTAAAACCAGATGATAAAGATTCTGAGAAAAACAAGAAAGTAATTGGCTCAGAGTATCATCAGGTTACACCACTGTTTGAGGAAAAATTCACATTCTATGATGACGAGAGGGTGGAAAAAGCTTTCAACATGGTTGATCAATTGCCAGATAATATTCGTTTTAGTCAAAAATTACCGAAGCAATTTAGTGATCAAATTAGTTAAGTGAGGTAGTGTGCTAGTAATACTTATGAAAAATATGCTAGTTTGTTAGTTTGCAAAAACAGTTTCAAGATATAGCTCAGGATACCGAGCTATATCTACAATCAAACAATGAGCAGAAAAGTAAAGGGTGACACGAGATGTATGAGGAAAGCCCTTGATCAATCTAGATCGCCGGCATAAAACCTCGGGAGCTGACAATCGCAGCTGTCTTGTTCTTCTTATTACTTCAAACTTCAGGATACAATGCAGGATATGATACGGATCAACTAAGTGTTACAATGAGATTCGAGTGTAAGTGTTGGTGATTGAGAGTGATTGCAGCTAGTAGAGAGTAGAAATGCGTGTAAAAGTTGTGTGTACCTATTGATCAGTACATTCCTTTATATAGTAAAAAGAAATAACAAACTATCCTAAAAATAGGGGATGCTCTAAATATTCCCCTTTGAACGTTGGAGACCCCCTTCTTTGCGGCTTCAACGTTCTCTTCTCAACCGTTTAGTCCGAGTCTTCAGGAGAAGCAGTCCACTTGAACGTTATGGGCATGCCTAGCTAATCTGCACGTGAACAATTAGTCATTACCAGGATACTGCATCAGGATGTTACTAATATCCTGATCCGGTATCCTGGTCACAAACATAAGTATTGTAGTCAGGATATAATTCAGGCTATATGTTCAGAAAACCACCCACAACAATTGTCCCCAAAATATATCTGTTAGAATTCTAAATTCAAACGGGTATATTTTAGAACTTATCCCTTGGATCGAGGCAATTAAGTTGATAAGACGGTTGAAATGACAAGCTGTAACTCCCTATGCGAATTTTACTCAATACCCCCTATTTTCAGCCTATATCTACTTGAGTTTTCTGCATTATGATCACAATACTCCAAGCATTATTCAGGTATTCTTCTTCTCTTTTCTCTCTGTTTTCTTTGCAAAAGCTTCCCACTTCACCATGGCCAGCCGGACTAGATCCCAAACAACGGACTTTGTTCCTACCTTCCATGAACAGAACCTCCTAAAAGAAACCCCAAAAGGAGGTGTGTTCATTCGATAATGCTGATATCGCAGCCCTAGAAACCTCCGGTGTTTTCCCCGACGGTGCGATTATTCGTCCGTTTGACCGAGAGGTTCGATCGGATATTTATTCCGACGAGTGGGTTTGCTTCTTGGCTTACCCTTTCTCAATATGGCTCTGATATCCTTTCCCAGCCTTCGTTTCTCGCTTTTTCGAACTCACTGGTCTTAGTTATGCCCAAACCATGCCTATGGTTTGGCGTGTCTTAGTTACCTTGGACCAGATTAAAGCTTATCATGTGCCTGACCTGTGCATCGAGGATCTTCCGATTGCATACCGTTTGAGGTCCCATGGTTCCAGCCGATTTCTCCTTTTTTCTACCTCCAAAGATCCCCTCATTCTCAAAGCTACCAAGAACGAGGATGATTGGAGACGAAAATTCTTTTTCATGAAAAGAGATTCCATTGACAAGGGTGTTGACCTTCCCGGAAAATGGTTGACCTCTGGTATGATTTAGGGTTTTAGGAATATCCCAGTCGTATCCTGAAACTATATCTTGAACTGACATCCTGATATATTTATTTTCTTTTTGTAGCAAATTTCAAGGAATTGGCCCCTCCAAGTGCTGAATCAGAAGGAAGAATAAAGGAAATCTACCAGCTTTCGGAAAGTGAGAGAACCTTTACCTTGTTATTCACAAGCTCAAGCCATAAATCAAGCTCCGATATGTCTGGTAAGCACAATTTTACGAGTTATTCATATTGATCATGTTTTATTAGTACATAAGGATTTAGTATTTCTTCCCTTTGTGCAGCACCAGTCAAGAACCTAGAAGTCTTTGACCTTGAGGAGTTGGATAGCTATTCCGGCCCTATGCAAGTCAAGCAAGAGGTTAATCCGAAGCCAGCTGTCACATCGAAGCCCACCAGTTCCAAAACTGTCGCTGTCCCCAAACCTTCCACTGCCTCCAAGCCGCGTAGTTCCAGCTCCCGTAAGAGGAAGGAACCAGATTCTCCTGTGGCCTCTGATGTATTCCCATTCGAGAATCATGGGTTCTCAGAATCCAGCAAGTTCATGACCGGCTTCCTCAATCAAGTAGGTTTGTCTCATATCCTACACATATATGCTGCTTATATATTCTAAGTACATATATTGATACCTGTTCATCCGATTGCAGGGTCTTGAGCAGCTAGTGTTCCTTTATGAGGACACATGCGGTTTAAACAAGATGTTGGAGACTAAACTGAAGAAGGCAGAGACCACTGTCGCAGACCAAGCAGCAATTGCCACCGCCAAGTCACAGCATTACGAGGACAAATATAAGGCGATGATCCAGGAACACCAAGCTGCCCTCAAGAAGGTTACCCAAGAAGCTCAGGCCAAATATGATGCAGCTCAGGTTCAGCATGAACAGGACATGGCTTCTTACCGGGAAGGCCTTAAGGGCTCCGTCGTCATCTCTCTCCTCCAAGCTAGACTAAAAATGGCTCATGAGGCCAAGGCTATAGGCTTCGAATGCCCTTCTTGGAACGTTGAGGCTTGGGAGGCAAAGTTTAGGGACCTCGGTGGAAATCTCGTGGAGCACCCTGCAAAGCCTGGTGTTGAGGAGCCTGCTAAGGTGGCTGAGAAGGTGGCCGATGTCGGTGGCGATGCTGAGAAGGTGTTGGGTTTTTCACATGTTTATCAAAGTATTTTATCCTTATAAAATAAAAACGCAGCGGAAAATATTATTTAAAACATGTTACTTTTAAGATATAAAACCCATTTTATATGCATAACCCAATCCCCGGATCCATATACGAACATGCATGCTATCAAAAATTAAAACCACAACCATAGGGTGTTTAGAATACTACCTTCCAAGGAGTAAAGGATATGAAGAAGATGATGTTTCTTGAACGGTTGCCTTCAAGTGTAGAAGACCTCAAGCTTGTATACCCCAAGCCTTCCAACAAACACCTTTAGTTTTAGCTAGGATTTCTACACTTGTGAACTCACTAAAATTCCATCTCGATCAACCACCATGGCCTAAAATATGAGGGAAGATTATGGAGTTCTTGCACTTGATTTATCAACTTGAAAAACCCCTCTTGATCAACCATACATGACCCGATTTTTAGAGAGTAAATTCAAGTCTTATACTTGAATTTCATCTTCTAAAACTTGCACTATGTTGGCCGATTTTTTAGAGCTCTTCTACAAGTCTTCTCTAGTTCATTTTCTTGAAATTGTCATACACAATTATTATAAATCAAGTGAGAGAAATGGCCACCCACTTCACCCAATGAGAATTCATCTAGATATGACAACTTGCATGCCTTCTCATTGGACCAACAATCCTGCCCAATCAAGAGCCTCTAATTTGCATGCAATGTGATTGGCCATTTTTGTCTTGGGAAGAGGGGGCGGTCCACCTCATTTATTTAAAAAAAATTAAAAATAATTTCTTTTATAAATTATAAGTCTTATGTATATTTTATAACTTTTATAAAATATAACAACATATGTTATAAGACTTATACAACTTTTATTATGTTATTTAACCCATTAAATAACAAAATAAAATATTCTCTCAAAATAAATTATCCATATAATTTATTAGTTTGTCAAGTGCAATTATTTAGAAAAACAATTTCTAAATATTCTAAGTGTTAGTATTTATTTGTTTGATCATATCTTAAATGAATATTGTAAGTGTTTGTTTAGCTTGTATTTGGGTATGACTCGACTTGGATCATAACGTACTAGCCACATCAATTTAATATGTGTCTTGGGCATACAGAGTCCAACAATCTCCCACTTGCACAAGATACATAGAAGATTGATGCAAGTAGTAAAGACCACCTAACTATAGTTTACTACCCCTAATACGTGTGACTGTATGTCCCATTCAATAGCATCATCCCCTTCAAGTCCCTTACTTGAACATGATTTAGGTGAATCTATCATTTATCCTTTCGTTACAGATGTCATGTCAAATCCAGAGACACAGAGTGATCACTCTCTGTTGATTTAACTTTAGCAGGCCTTAGACATCTTACTCTCAACGAATAAGAGGAAAAAATCCCATCTTGACTACATACGTCTCTAACAATCATCTTGTAGCACACCTGAGTTTAGCCTTATGTACTGCCTTATTACAGACAGCGAAGAACTAGGTCAACGTATAATACTCGGTGAATATCAAGACCCAATATGTATCTCAGGTCAGATGATACTATGATATTCTCCTTTACTCAAATTTACTTATGATCAATCACAAATGATTCCATGCAGTAAGATTTGAGAGCGAGTCAGTCCAATATTTGTATCCCACAAATATCTATGAACTTTGGCAGCAACACCTTGCTCTATATTCATACCTAATGAATATCCACCAATCCAAGTTCATAATAGTCTTACATTCATATTTGTTCCCACAAGTATGATCGACTACAGACATTTAGAATAAGCAACTTATTCACGAATTTAAACATGCTAAAAATGGAACATAACTCAACATACCATAAAGAGTTATAAAACAATTGTTCCAATATCCAAATACAAAATAGATCAAATCCAATCACTAGAATATCGAAGTCCTAGGGCACAAATATGACCCTCATGCTTTGCCCATTCGAGGAGCTTCGTGAGTGGATCCGTAATATTTTGATCAGTGTGAACTTTGCGAATATATATCTTTCCCTTTTTCAACTTCATCCCTTATGTAGTTGAAATTCCGCTCAATGTGCCTAGTCTTTTGATGTACACGAGGTTCCTTGATTTAAGCAATCGCACCATCGTTATCACAAAGATCTCTAGGGGTCCTGAATGGTAGGAACTACCCCTAGATCGGCAATAATTCAAGTGGCAGATCCATATGAATTATCTCAATTAATGAAGCGGCGATGTATTCTGATTCTGTAGTGGACAATGCTACCCTGATTGTGATCGAGAACCATCTAGATCAGTTTGGAAACTCGTATCCATGTAACCTTTTACAATGAATTCTGAAACTCGCATCCCTGTAACCCTTTACAACGAGTTCCGAAACTCACATCCCTGTAACCTTTTACAACGAGTTCCTTTTTACCAGATCCATATATTAGAAATACATCCTTAGTCCTTCTAAGGTATTTCAATATATATTTTTAACAGTCACCCAATGACCGTTACTCGCTGGTATCTTCTCGTCATGCTTAATGCGCATGACATGTCCGGTCTAGTGCATATCGATACATACATAATGAATCCTATAGCAGACACATATGGGATTCCTTTCATTCTTTCTTGCTCATCCTTTGAGTTTGGACATTGAAACGTATTCAATATTGTTCCCTCTTTGAATAGGTACCAAACCTTTCATAGAGTTCTCTATCTTGAACCTTTTCAAGACTTTGTCAATGTATGCACTTTGGTTTAAACCTATCAAGCGCCTTCATCTATCCCTATAGATCTTTATTCCCAAAATATAGGTGACTTCACCAAGATCCTTAATGGAAAAACAACTTCCAAGCCAGGCTTTTACACCTTCCAAGGCTTAGAATGTTATTTCCAAATAGTAGAATGTCATCCACATATAATATTAAGAAAATAATAATGCTCCCACTAGCCTTCTTATACACACAAGCTTCATCTTCGTTCTTGATGAATCCATATTCCCTAATCTCTTCATCAAAACGGTGATTCTAACTTCTAGATGCTTGTTTCAATCCATAGATTGATTTCTTTAACTTGCATACTTTGTTAGGATGTTTTGGATCGACAAAACGTTCAGGCTGAACTATATAGACATATTCCTCAAGATATCTATTAAGGAAACCCGTTTTGATAGCCATTTGCCAAATCTCATAATCATATTATGCAGGTATGGCAAATATTATCCTTATTGACTTTAGCATCGCCACAGGTTTAAAAGGTCTCATCATAATTAACCCCTTGAGTTTGAGTGAAACCTTTTGCTACAAGTCTCCTCTACAAGTATCCAAGTTACCATGCATATCGGTTTCCTTCTTGAAAACCCACATACTTCCAACCACTTTGTAGTTAAGAGGCGGCACAACCAATTCCCATACTTGGTTGTCATACATGGATTGCATCTCTACGTTCATGGCTTCAAGCCATTTTTCATAATCGGATTCTGACATTACATCATGGTATGTGGTAGGTTCACCCGAATCTACCATGTAGCATCCATCTATGAAAAATCCATATCTTTCAGGTGGACTACTAATTCTACCAGATCTGCGAACGTTTTGTGTGTGTTTATCAACCACTTGATTATTTTCAACAACCTCTTGTTGAGTGCTAGTTTTAACCAAACGTGTATCGGCTTGTGGTTCCTGATCCTCATCAAGTTCCACTGTTCTACTAATTCCTTCCACAAGGAACTTAGCTTCCAAGAACTCAGCCTTTCGAGCAACAAATGCCTTTTGCTCTGTTGGATCGTAGAATCAATATCATATACCATCTTTAGGATATTCTACAAAGATACACTTAGTGGATCGGACCTTCAATTTATTTGAGGTGTGCAGCTTAACATAAACTTCACAACCCCTTACTTTTAAATATGATAATGATGGAACCCTTCCATTCCATATTTCAAAAGATGTCGTATCCACTTTCTTGGTTGGGGCCATACGGGCCGTGGAGAGTGTGACATCTGTGTCACTTCAATCATCAAAAAAATACCAAACCAATGAAATATTGTATTTCATACTTGGGATTTGTATAAATATGTGTATCATTTGCACATATCAACTCTTGCTCGATTTCGGGCTCTAAATCGCTTTCTGGAAGGTTATACGCGCACTGATGCGTAAATATAAGCAGTTTAATGCAACAAACACTCCAGAATAGTGACATAGGCTTAACATACCTTAAATAACCTTTACATAACTTAGAAATAAGTTTTGGAAGGTTTGGCGTGCCGAAATTAAGTCTATTCGCTTACAGGGACTAAATTCGACAAACTACGAAAGTATATCGATTCGTACTGTAACGGACATTTTGGAACATGATCATAAGTTAAAAACACTCTAAATATCCTTTACATAGCTTAGAAATAGACTTTTAAGGGTTCGGTGTGCTAAAATAAACTTTTTGGTCATTTAGGGACTAAAAGCGTCAAAAAGTGCATAAGTTTGCATTTTCGCGCATAACTTGCGTTCTGAATACATCCAGACATCCAAAAATTTATGTAAGCATTAAAATATTTTATTTTAGTGTTTGGCATAAGAAAAATCAATTCTTCGCGCAATTTGGATCGTTTTTCGCGCTTGTGCGCATTTCGTCGTAATTAAGCGAATATCGCGATCATACGACCAAACGAACCGACATCCGAAATATTTTTGAGCATGTTTCATGTCCACAATGTTTAGGCATCATTTTAGGGGCTTAAGGTTGGCTTAACGGGCCCTAAACATGTTGGAATGGAGCTTAAAACACAACAGGGACTGAAACTGTCATTTCTGAAAGTTGTTTGCTGATCAGAAGACTCAAGCGGCCCACGTAAGCCCCCATTAAACCTTATGCGGCCCGTGTGAGACTGCCAGATGTGCAAAAAGTTGATTCCAGCCTGTTCCAACTGTTTGTGAGTGTTGTAAATGGTATTTTAGATACTATGGGCCATTCTAGGGGTACCCAAGGTTTCACAAAACAAGGGGCACACATTTACGGTTGAGATTGAGGCACATTATTCGATGAACGATCCTAACGGTGGTCCTTTTCCTATAAATACCCCCACCCCTTTTGTTGCAACCCACTTGATTTCTGAGATTTTCTCTAAGTTGAGGTGTGAAACACTTCATACCTGAGAAATACTTGGAAAATCAAACTTGCGGGGACCCTCTGTAAGTATTCCTTCGTTCTTTTCATTCGTTTTAGCGTTAAAGTCAAACTTTGTTTGACTTTCTGCATTGACCAGTTTATGATCAATGCGAAGTTCATTTGAACTTCATAACGTGAGCGTAATCACGATGGTCATAGTCCCTAGTGACTATACCTACTGATTACCAGGTTATCTAGGCTCAGTAACGAGTCGTAGTTTTGGCCAAAATGCATATTCTTGTGTATTTTGTAACCAAACTACTTTTAGGTATCAAAACCGTTTGTTTTGATACCAAACCTGTTTTAAACCTCGTTAAACATGTTTTAACATGTTTAGCTCGTCACTTTTAGATTTGTGCTTGTCTAGGGTCGTAAAGGTAAGCGATCTAATCCACCGCTTATACTTTCAAACCCGTCCCGTTTGGTCGATCATTAGTATCCGACCAAACACATTAGGTGACCATAGTTGTATAGGGAATAACCTCCTGAGGTTATACCTTATGGTCACGTCGTTTAAGTGGTTGTATGATAGGTAGTTTATATGCCTTAGGTAAATTACCAAAATACTCTTTTTACGCATAAATTCATTTTAAGCATGTGTAACCAAAATTTCGACATCTAAACTGATTAGGTAACTATATTAGACATGTTAAGGCATATTTTACTTGTCATAGGACTAGTTAAGCGATCCGAACGCGTTTTAGGCGAACGACGCGTTAAAGTAGCATAAGCTACCTAAACGGGTCGTAATGGGTCGTAAGCACTTAGGTTAGGTTTCATTTTAGTATGTAGGCTTTGTTAAACCATATCATATGAGTTCCAATACTCATTTGGTTTACGAAACCTCATACTATCCAATCTCCCGATTTAGGTCCGGTTATTTATGTAGTTATCTATATAGGGTGCCGTTTGATTCCGTGATCCCTCTAGCTTAGCTTGGTTGTTGTTCAAGACTTCTAAGCACCCTCAAGTGAGTACATAGTTCCCCTCTTTTACTGTTTTTCAAACGTTTTGGGGTGAAACACATGTGCCTACTTGTTACTTTCATGCTTTCCATGTTTTCATATCATATACTTGCTATGTTCATTAGTACACTATTAGTACATGATTTCATTATGTTTTGCTATGTATGTTGACTAAGCATGCTAGCACATTGATTTACATTACATTTTCTTTTGCTATGTATGTTTACTTAACATGCTAGCACATTGTTTTACATGACTTCTCTGCTTTGTATGTTAACTTTGTGACAACCCGCACTAAACCAGGTATCCGTACGACTTAACTAATGATTAATTACTGCTTAATTACTGTGCTTGTTTGAACTAGCTGATGAACTGCTACTTGATATCTGATACATGTACTTACTTGCATCATACTTTACTTATCGTCACTACATTATTTACATACTGAACCTTAGTGACAAACATGATGCACAAAAAGCACAGTAGCACAATAGCGGATAACCTATTGAACATGCTAATAAAGCCAGCATCAGGCAGACACTGCCTCTAAGGCCTGTAAGAGCCTGAAATGTTTTGCTACACTAGTAGTGAGTGTAGGGGTATAAGGGTTGTGGAACTGCGTCTCTAGGAATAAGTCACTATGACTGGATGTGCCTAAAACGTACTCCAAGTACAAAACTCAGCACTTTACAAAATAATTCAGCTTTTATCTAAACTAGTAAAGTGCAAAAAGTTGGAAAAATATTACTAGACACTTTCCATAGTGTCGGGAATAAATTGTGTCACTAAAGATAAAATTTACGACACTTTAAATAATTATTTAGCGCTTTAACGGAGTAATATCCAACCGTACAACCGGACTTTACCCGGAGCATAAAAATATTGACAAATACATTGTTTTTATTTTTCTAAGCTAGTTATGATCCCCGGACGTCACAACACCCTTTAAAAATATCTAATAACCAAGATATATAACTAATGTTTGAAATCTCACTTAACATCTAACTAGGAAGTGCAACTAGTAATTAAAACACAACTATGACCCCTTCCCCCATGAGTGGACGGTTCCAACATGGAACCCACAATGAGATCTTAGTACAATAATTTATTTGATATGTTGGCATATATGGGAACATTATAACCATTGGTAAATAGAGTTAGGCTTATAAATAAACAATATCATCATCACCCAACACACCACAATCCACTTTCTTACTCCCTTTGATACTCTCGGCCGAAGCCCTCAACCCACATCCACTCACCTTCAAGTTTCAAACAACACATTTTTTTATATACTCAAGTGTGAAGGGTCTCATATGAAGAAGCACGGTGCTTGCGGATTGTCAAGGACCTCCCCACGTTGCTTTTAACCACCCGTTTTTCGACTAGTTTCTTCCCTAGCCTCGAGCTAGTAGTAAGTGACTCTAAACGCCTTATTGATCTATTCTAAAGTGGTTAATAATAGTTTTGTCGGTTAAAATTCATGATCATGCAAGAACAAAATTTAAAAGCCTACTAAAGAAGATGAACAAGGTGGATAATAGATGAATATTGGTGTAAAACTTGTTTTATTATGATTATTTAGTGTTGTTTTATGCTAGTGTTAGTTCGGATCGTCATCTAACCTGACTAAGTCATGTTCATGGAACATGACCTAATGTATGTTAAAGTGTGAAAAGTGGTTAGATGAAGAACACTACTACTTATAACCATGAACTTGTGTAAAAACAATTTTTCTTGTGAAATTGTGTTTAAAACTGGCAGATCTACGCATCTGCAAGTGGTATTTTCAAAGAACCACGTATCAAAGAAATCATGTATTTTAAAAGATAGATCTTACACTAACAAGCATGATTTTTATAAACCACAAGTGTGTAAACACTTGTGAAATGAAAAGATCCGACAAAAT
>JARYGA010058994.1:0-29324 GCA_030545235.1 Helianthus tuberosus | reverse complement strand
TATATATATAGTGGTTAGTGTATACACATGTGTACACTCTCGCTAGTATCAGTTTATACAATATACACAGCTGTTAGTTTATACACATGTGTACAGTCTCGCTAACTATCAGTTTATACAAGATATACAGCTGTTAGTTTATACACATATGTACAGTCTTTTATACATCTGTGTATTATATTAAAAAATGGTTACATATTTGTATATTAACAACATATAGTATATTAGGCATGCATACGAGTAGATTCATATAAAAATTATGAAATTAATGAAAATGAAACATATCACATGTATTCAAAAATAAATAACTTTGTCACATATTCAAAAAAAAAATTAATGCCAAAAAATAATTACAATTTCAGTCTTACATAAATTTTTTAATTTTTATTGAAAATTATAAAAAGTTAAAAACAATGTATTATGATATCGAGGGTAAGGATCATTTATGAACAACTTCTTGAGAGTGAACTTAGTGAACTAATCTTGACCCTTGATTATTTTTTAGATTGAAAGGGTAAGATTAACATTAGGCAAGTACTTTAATTAAAATCCCTTAATTTTTCTCCTCTTTTAACTCTCTCTCATTTATAATTATTTCTCAATTATTTTAATTATAAGAGATTGAATGGCTAATATTTTTTTAAATAAACTCTTATGTTCCTTTTAAAATTAAATATTATACCTTATTAAATTATGTTTTTTAACATATGTGTGTACATGTCAGTATATATAAGACTTATACACTTGTGTATTATTACATCTTGTTTTCACATGTCGGTATAAACCAGATTTATACACTTGTGTATTATTCAAGTACACATGTGTATTATTCAAGTACATAGTGTATACAGGTCGATATATACCAGACTTATACACTTGTGTATTACTACATATTGTTTCCACTATACATCTTTTCATCAAACATTGGTCTAATACATATATGTATAGAGAATGTAATTAAATATTTTTAATCGTGTTCTAGATAGAATAATATTTGATAATGTTTGTATTTTTTTTAAATTAACAAATATTAAGTTAGGTAATATGTGAGAGAAAAAAGTATAGATAATTTAATTAAATATTCTTTTAATTGGAAAGTGAAATCAGTAGAGAGAAAAAAATCATATAATTAAATGTAGAGAGAAAAATACAATTATACCTTTGTGTCTATTAAAACAGATGTAAGTTACAAAAGATAATTACAATCTTGCCACTAAAGAAAAAATCTAGATCTACAAAATCAATGGTCAGGATAAGTTCATTTTGTTCACAAATACATCATTGTTTACTCATGAACCCTACCCATGATATCTATATATACGGATAATAAAAGAAAAACAATATTCAAGTTAAAATTAAAACAAAATCTATGGATAAAGAAATAATGGAGAAATAATTAAAAATGAGAGAGAGAGAGAGAGTTAAGAGATGAGAAAATTAAGGGATTTTAATTAAAGATACTTGGGTAATGTTAATCTTACCCTTTTAATCTAAAAAAATGATCAATGGTCAAGACTAGTTCACTCAATTCATTCTCAAGAAGTTGTTCACTCTTGACCCTAATCATATATATATATATATATATATATAGTGGAGGGTTCAAATGAGAAGAAATTTTTTGTAAGAAGAAAAAAGAAAAAATTTCAACCAATAGGAATGCTTCATAAGACTTCATTTAATATTTGTACTTATTGTAACTATAAGGATATATTAGTAAACTTACATACATCATTAATTGGTAGTTTCATCTTTAATAACTAGCTATATTAAATTTGTAACTTATTTTTAAGATATATATTTTTCACAAAAAATAAAAATAAAAATTCATTTAAAGTGTAGGATAAATGCGAGGCGTGTTGGATAAATTACGAGTTGTGTAGGATAAATTTCAATATGTGTAGGATAAATTTCGAAATGTGTAGGATAACTTTTGATGTGTGTAGGAAAAATATTTAGTATGGAGGATTATAGTCTTAATTACTAATTAATTAGTCAAACATAATAATAAATGAGATGAGAAAAAAAAATTATTTAATGTTTTACAATTATACCATTTTATTCTTTTTCTTCTCAAATGAACCTTCCCCTATATATATATATAGAGAGAGAGAGAGAGAGAGAAAGTATAATGTACAAATGGCTTAACCTACATTAACATACGCGACAGAATTTATAACGTGCGTAATTATTTTTTTCACCATTATAACGTGCGTGATTATCACCTCCATGCGTGATTATCACCTCCCATGCGTGATTATCACCCAAAAACTGCTCCCATGCGTTATCAGGGCTCCCATGCGTGATTATTGCCCAGATCTGATGGTTGAGCGCGTCGCGTACGTGACGTAGGATAAGGACTTTTGTATGTTAACTTTTCCCTATATATATATATATATATATATATATATATATTGATTAACATTTGGTTCAGATGTGCTATAAGAAATCTCAATAAGTCATTTTTGTGTTGTAATGACTTATAATGATCTCAAAAAGGCGTTCGTTATATTTATTAGAAAATCCGTCGCTGTTTGGTCAAAATATCCATCACGAACGCCGTTACTATTTGTTAGAAAGTCGTCTCCATTTATTAAAAAAATTATCTTCGCGAAGTCCTTCACTATTTGGTACCAAAATCTGCCACAAGATGTTGTCCGTTGCCAACTTGCCAAAGGCTTTAGTTTAAGGTTTATCGAGTTGTATGAATTTGTTGTTTTTAACGGGATAGGTTATGCCGTAATAATACATGTTTGTAACTAATAACCAAGTGTGTTTATGATATTATAAGACACATTTTGTCGTCATAAAAACTTACAAATTCCGATCTATCATAATTTGAAGAATATTCTATTTAAATTATTGTAAATTTGGGTTTTAATTAAAATATCCTTTTGACGTATAATTCTAAAAAGTGTTGCATCCTATGTTACATTCATTAACTAGAAAACGGTGTATTCATTTTCTAGTAGGGCCACTTTGGTTCATTATTCAGTCTCTAACTCAATATCTTAAACGATGAACAAGATCCAAATTAATCAAGCCTATGAGTGTATAACACATTGTATTACACATGTAGGCCGTTTTTAATCTAAACTCAATACCTTACATAGTTGCAACACAACGTGCAAATGTAAAAATTGAGTATGACGATTTTAATCTACCACTCTGGTGATGGTCTTGTTGGCCGATTTTCACTAAATGAACATTAATATTATACAAAGCCTACTTAGCAATATTCACCTTGCGGTAAAAGGAAATATAATAAATAGAGAGATGGTATAAAGAGTCATTATATCATAGTTTTAGTGACACGTTTAAAAAACTGTGACACAAATCTTCCTTTACCCGCACTTGTAGGTGTTAACGTACAATTAATAGAAAACTAATGACCATATTAGCCTCTGTGTTTGTGCTTAGCTAAAAAAAACTAGCAAATGATCAAATATTTCCCGACAATGTTAAGCACAAATTAGCAACAAACGAACATGGGAAAGACATGTTTTTATTTTTTTATTAATTGGGGAGACATTCAGTGTCGTCACTTTGACTAATAATCCATTCGGAGTTAAGTAATAGAAAATTTATTGTTAAGTTAATTAAGATTTCAGATTTCATGTTGCTAGTTTTTTTTTTTTTTTTTTTTTTTTTTTTTTTTTTAAGGAGAACTTCATTAGAAAACACCAACCCGAAAACCGGGCCGGCCAAAACAAACAAGGAAACTACATATTCACAAAATTACACCAATCTACCCAACTAAACATACCTTTCTTGCATCTATGCTTATACCAAAGAAAACTAACAGACCGGACATCGCTAAATAACTCCTCTACACTACTTCTCTTGCCATTGAAACGAAGATTATTCTTTGCCTTCCACAATAACCAACACGCCGTGTAGATGATCCCTTGCAACGCTTTTCTCTCAGACTCCTTTCTGGACACTGTGTTATGCATCTCTACCAAATCTCGAAAAGAGAACACAAAAAAGTTCCAAACCCGACACCAAAGTGTAATCTTCTCCCATAGACTCAATGCAAACTGGCATGAAGAGAACAAATGAGAAACCGAGTCCGGCCCCGAATTACAAAAGCAACACTCGGAGTCCAGAACCACAACACCCCTTATTGCTAAGGCTTCCACAGTAGGGATCCGATCCATCTCCGCTTGCCAAACAAAAATATTGCACTTCGATGGAACCCAACTACACCAGTCAATGACAAACCAACTACTAAAATCCTTCTTGCTATCGATAAGATTTTTAACAGCAGAAACGGAGAATGAATCTGACCCGCTTCCCGCCCAAACCCACGAATCAGCACGATTAGAACAAGAAACAGAACCCAGTGCCGATGACAAGTCCTCCCATTCCTTACATTCATCGGCCGAATCCAAATCGTGTCTCCATAGCCACAAACCTTCCCCATCAAGTCTATCCCGAACACTACAGTTTTTCACCACCTCTAAATGAAATAAGGCCGGGAATTTATCCTTAAGCAGGACATCGAATAACCACGGGTCAAGCCAAAATAAAATGTTCTCTCCTGATCCAACCACCCCTTTAAACAAATTCCGAACTGGAATACTTCCCACCACCGGCCTATTTAACACCGAAACAATATTGCACCACACTCCCCCAAACGTCTTCCGACTCGGGAAGAAGTCCCAATTGGAACCACCCGAATGAATGACACTTATCACTTTGACCCAAAGATTGTCCTTCTCCGTCTTAAACCTCCAACCCCACTTAGAAAGCAAGGCAATATTAACCTCTTTAAGATTACGAATTCCAATACCTCTCATTTTTTTCGGGGACGCCACCCTATCCCAAGCAACCCAATGAAGTTTTTTGACAGAAGACGTACCTCCCCAAAGAAATTTTCTGATAATACCTTCTAAATCCTCCACAACTTTGGCCGGAGCACGGTAAAGCGAAAAGAAGTACGTTGGGAGGCTCTCGAGAACGGAACGAATCAACGTGACTCTTCCACCTATAGAAAGAAACGAAGCTTTCCACAATGACAACCGCTTCTCGAAGATATCATACACAGGCCTCCAATTAGCTATCCGATTCATATTCGCCCCAACCGTCAATCCTAAATACTTGAATGGGAACACTTCCGCTTTACACCCGATTAACCTCGCCATCTCATCTATTTCGTTCGTATTCACCCCAAGCCCGAAGATATTAGATTTACCAAAATTAATGTAGAACCCCGAGCAAGCATGAAAACACTTCAAGATTCTAACCACATTGAGAACAATATCCCTATCCCACTCCCCAAGAATAATAGCATCATCAACGAAAAACAAGTGTGAAATCGAAGGCCCATCGAAAGGGAGATCAATACCTTTAACTAAACCCAACTCACTAGCCCTTGCAATCATACACGAGAGAGCTTCCATAACTATAACAAACAGAAATGGAGAAATCGGGTCCCCTTGTCTCATTCCATTGTTGGACTTAAACTCGAAAGTGGGAGCTCCATTAACCAAAACCGACGCTCTAGCCGATGACAGAATACCTTTGATCCACGTACACCACTTTGTCGAAAAACCCATTTAAGACAGGATGTCCACCACAAAGTTCCAATTGATGTTATCATACGCCTTCTCGAAGTCAATCTTCAAGAAAAACGCCTTTCTCTTCACCTTTTTAATTCAATTCTGAATTTCATTAACAATTAACGCCCCATCCAAGATATATCTTCCCCTAATAAAAGCCGACTGAGACGGGGAGATGATAGAACTCAGCACCTTCTTTAGTCTGTACGCCAAGATTTTAAAGATAACTTTATTTATAATACCAACTAAACTAATCGGCCGATAATCCTTTAATCCCAACAGGTCTTTAACTTTCGGGATTAAGGCAATGAACGAGGAGCCACAACCCATATTTATCTCCCCAGTATTATGGAACATAGCCATAATACTAAAAAAATCATCCTCTAAATTAGTCCAAAAATGCTTGACAAAACGAAAATTAATACCATCAGGACCCGGAGCTCTATCATCTCCGCACTCGAACATGGCACATTTAATTTCATGTCGGGTGAAGGCGGCTTCCAACTCCTTAGCTTCAGACTCCGAAATACGACTAATACCCGGGCATGAAAGACGAGGACGGGAATCACAAATTTCTATAAATTTATCTCTAAAAAAACGAAACACCTCCTTCTTAACCAAAGACGGCTTCCACACCCAAGCTCCATCAATATTCAGCCCATGAATAGCGTTCAACGCTTTCCTACAATTAATCATAGAGTGAAAAAACTTCGAATTCTCGTCACCGTCCTTAGCCCACCTAACCCTGGACCTTTGTTTAAGATCTCTGTTTTTTCTCTCTTCTTCTTCTTTCAAAATCTTTTTACTTTCAACTAAAATCCATTCCTCCTCATCCGTCAAGTCTCTAGTCTCCAAAATAGTTTCCATAGATTCTATATCCGACAAAGCAGTTGTCACGACCTCGGAGTTTTTTGAAAGCATGTCATCCCTCCACTCCTTCAATTTCTGTCTAAGGACCCCTAACTTTCTCAAAAGAGCCACATCAGGGGGGCCACTCTCTACCTCACCGCCGTTAAGCACCCCAACCACCACCTCCTCAAAGCCTGCTAAACCAATCCAAGAATCAAAGACACGGAACGACTGAGGGCCGTAATTGTTAGCAGCCGAACACAATATAATCGGGTAGTGGTCCGATAAGAATCCGGGCAAGACCTCCACTCTTAATTCTGGCCAGGAGTTAAAAAACCCAGGATTCACCAAAA
Organism: Helianthus tuberosus; assembly: GCA_030545235.1. NCBI lineage: Eukaryota > Viridiplantae > Streptophyta > Magnoliopsida > Asterales > Asteraceae > Helianthus > Helianthus tuberosus. The sequence goes on along the minus strand of JARYGA010058994.1, from coordinate 22,561 downwards.
ATCTGTCAAGTTTGCTCAATTTGCTACCGTCAGATGAACAATAAGTAAACCTTTTCCCAAGCATATTATACTCCAACAACCCGGCCTCAAAAATAAAAGAATTAAAGTTACTGGCACACGTCTGTTTGAACAAGCAATTCCTCTTTTCCTCTCTACAACGAACGGCATTAAAATCACCCTACACCACCCAAAAACCATCGTTACTAACAATCAGCTGAACAAGCAAATCCCACAACTCCTTCTTAGCAGGGACCCCTTGCGGAGCATAGGCCGAAAGCACGTTGAGAACAGCCCCTATGCTTGCAGAAAGTTCCTATGCTTAGTGCCACCAGTCTGACTAAAAAGGGACAAATCCCACAAACAAACAAGCCCACCCGAGAGACCTACCGAACCCACACTATCCATCCCAAATTTCTTATTTCCCCAGAATCTGACAAAGTCCGACTCAGAGACAAAATCTTTTTTCGTTTCCTGAAGCGCTACAAAGTTGATACCATATTTAACTTTCAAGCTCTTCACCCACCCCGACTTCTCAGAACCCCCAATACCACATATGTTTAATGAGAGAAAATTCATTTGAGCACCACCTTATTACCTGTAAAACCAGAAGCACCGTACAACAATTCCGTTCGATCCTTAAGATCCACCCTAAGTTGAGCTCCAACCATTACCGTAGCGTCAATCTCATTCTGAGTCGCCGCATCAAATGCACCCTCTCTATTGCTACCGGAGCCAGAATCTATGGCTTCCATCTCCAGTGAGTCAGCCACCAACGTATCCTCCGATGAACCAGAAGCCGCCATCCAATTAAGATCTAATTCCCCAGAAGAAGGACATCGAGCCATCTCAGAATCCGGTTCTACAGCCTGAACATTATTGGGAGGTGGAGTAAAAAACCGGAACTCCTCTTCCAACTGAAGTCTACAACGTTTATTGAGCCTATTTTCTGAATGGGATCCTACTTGGGCTTTCTCCCTCCTATACTGGGCCAAAATCTTGGGTTTCATAAACCCCACTCTCTTAGCTTCCATATTACCCATATTAAAAAAGGACAGAAGAGGCCCACTAGAACCGGCCCCACTGCCGAGACCTTTGGGGAACCCACCTTCAAAATCACGCACGTGAGAGGCTGCCAAACCTACCCCTCCCTTCTTGAGAACCTCCCCACCTAGCACACAATTCCCTTTATGCATGGGAGAAGACCCCACATTAAGCACCTTAGGACCATTCCCCTCATGCACCTCGGTAACTGTGCAGTCCCCATGCACCTCAGAAGCCTTCTGAGCGTCCTTCAATCTTCCATCTTTACTGAAAACCGGTGAATCCATTCTATCCGAAACCCGATCATCTTCCCTGTCGTTAAACCGAAACTGAGACGAAAACTCAACCTCCGACCCCTCCCTATCTTCGTCGAGACACTCCGGAGTCCACTCGGCTGTCTCTTCTTCCACCCAAACTCTAAACTGTTTATCTTTCCATCTTAGTGTGACTTCCTCCGTGATCCTAACACCATCACCTATAAGAACCCCAATGCAATTCACTGATAGGTCACTATCTTTCGAGGATCTTTGAGAAGCATGGAGGATTTTACCAAAATTCCGGGCAATAGAATCATATACTTCATCCACAGCCAAATGAATTGGAACCCCAACTACTTTTAACCAAGCAATCCTTTCAAACGGCAAAGATTGACTCTCCCAAAGGTCCAGGGAAGAAAACCAACGTTGCCAAAGAGCATGGTTACAGACGAAAGAATTACAGCTATCCTCCTTAAGGAATTTAACTAACATGTATAAACCCCCTAAATAGCTAAGACTGAACTCCGTAATACCTGTCTTAGACAGATGACAGTAAAGGTTATTCAACGTAACCAGATTAACACATCTACCCACCGCTGCCTTACCAACAAGGTCATTAAAAGCCGATGTCTTAGCCGGAGCTTCTACCACCTTACCTTAAGGGACCAGACCTGAAGAGTTACCCTCCTTCGGCCCAACTTCCTTCAAGAAAAGGTCACTAAACAATCTACCTCCTCCATTATGAATAAAAGCTTGATTCTTGACTTGATGACGAACAGGCTCCCTCCCTGCTGATTCCTCCGATCTGAGCCCATTGACAGCATTCGACGAACCAAACAGGCTCACATTCTCTTTGGCATATCTAGCTAGGTTTACCTTCAATTTGGAATTGCCCATTTTAGTGCCATTTAAGGCTCTCTCGAGTTCCCTGATGTCTCTAACATTGCTAAAGCTCACAAAGCCGAATCTATTCCCAGCCTTATCCTTTTTCTTAGCTATGTAAACCCCTGCAACATCACCAAACACCTTCACAAACTCCGAAACTTCCCACGGTGTGCACCCCTCCGACAAGTTCGAAACGAAGAACTTCGTAATATCTTTGCCTTGCTTCCCTGATGTTGTACCTTTTCCTTTCTTCCGGAGGTGATGAGGGTCCTCCCATGGTCCAGCCTCATCCAACGACATCAGCCACCAGGAATACAAAGTCCGGACAGCGAATGGAAGCAGCCGGCAAAAGAGATAGGGTTAGAGGTAACGTCAGATCGGCAACCGATAAGCTAATCAAGTCTTACCTCACACGCTATATCCCAACCTTCACTTCGTCAAGCCACCAACCCTTCGTATTCCAAAAGAACGAACAACGATATCCAGATCCCGCAGCGAATGGGAGATTCAAAACCCGAGTTAGGATGAAAGGTCAGCCAGCAATGGAGGCGACCTCGCACTCTAACCCTTGATTATTCCCTCCGTCGAGCCTCCGGCGATTGGAGAGAGAGAGAGAAAAAATAAGGGTTTTCTAGTTAGAGTATTTCCTTCATGTTGCTAGTTAACTAGTATAATTGCAAGATTCCAGATCAACTATAGTGATGACTGATGGTGGCAGTTGGGCCTATGAAGTGTCATCGTAATTCCATTTTTTCTAGTTTAGTATAGATGCTCAAAATATTGTACTGTAGTTTTAATTTTTTTTTGAATTATCTTCACTTATAACACACTACTATACAAATAAGTATCATCCATAGAATATTAAATTTTGTTGCTCCAATATTAAGTAGAACGTTAAGTTATCTAACTTTTTCTTGACTATACAAACACGATCTAAATCGCAATGCGCATAGACAATTGCAAGAGAAAACAAAGAACAAGTACATCTACGTGGTTTAGCTGATAATTATAGACCTACATCCACAACCTCACTAGAAAGTAATTAATATTAATGGCGAATTAAGGCTTGCAGGTACATCTATGTTACATTAAAATGCAGTGATCTAGGCCAAACACTCCACATGAGCTCAACTTGTGAGTTAAGAGCATCTCTAATATTGTTGTGTCCGTGAGTTGGAGGAAAAGTTTGTGGGTGCTAGTTCTTGAATTCGTCCGAAATTTTGGATGGAGAAGAATGGGTGAGATGTAGGCCCGTTGGTGTTTGTCGGTGTTCTTGCTAATCCTTGGATATATTAACCTGCAATTTTTTTTATTTTATAGTATATTTTTTAAATATATCGTACGCTTTTATATAATAATACATAACAAAAAAAAAATAGTTTATTGTAAATTATGATATTGTTATGAAAAATAAACGCAAAAAGTGATTATGAGGAAATGTAAAGACGTTTGTGAAGGTAGTTGCTGCAAAGGAGAGAAACCGGGTTTTTTAAAAGATTAGTGTAAATCTGATATGACAACTGAGGTAGCCTTGTGAGTGTTAGCATTGTGGAATGTGGATTCTCTAGTCTCGTTCCAGAGATGACTTGGACTTGTGACTTCCCTTCTGTGGACACAATGAACTTAACCTTTTCTTGTCATAATAATTATCCACAACTTAACAAACTCAATCAGAAGTTATTTTAATTTAACTAACTGTATGCACTCTTTAAACCATGAAATGACAATTTGCACAACTTAGTTTACTCGATTTTACTCTTTAACAAGTAGAGCTTTTCTTGTTCATCCATTAATGCAAAGCATGATTGAGAAACATTTATAAGATTTGAGGTTCATTAATACTTATTTTAAGAATGCCTCAAATCACTTAGAAAAAGCCTTTAGGAAAAAACATTGACAATACAAACCGGCCAAGATGTAGTAAGCATCAGAAACATAATACTAAAAGTTAGTTGCTCAAAGTCTAAGAGATAAATCAAGCTGGCTAAAATCTTCTTCAACACTCTCACCCTTATAACTATAGTCCACCCCTCTATTCAAATCACTACCAACGAACCTTCCAACATGTTCATGATGGTTAATCCCAATCATGACAGGTGGCTGCACCTGTCTACCATGGCTCACACCACCGGAACCGGATCTTGATGTGGACTGGTTGAACCCTGAATGAGTTCTAACAGCCGAACTGAGTTCACGGTTCTTCTTCGCCAAGTTTCTTTCGATTTTATGAGCATTTTGGTGGCCTCCAAGTGCTTGTGAGCTATAGAATTTTCTCCTGCAGTAGTTGCAAGGGAAAACTCGTTGTTCGTGGTTGCTACGAGGGGACAAAGTCGATGATGAAGACGAAGTGAGATCATTTTCGGGTAGGTTTAGGTTGAAAAAACTCATGGCTAAAGAAGAGGCAAGGAGTTACATGTGTTGTTTAAATGTACATGAAGAAAAGAGTGTTTATGTTGCCTTTTATAAGGTGTGAATGGTAGGAGTTGTTTAATAGAAAATGGAGATTCTGAGTCTTGTGTATGTGGATAGAGATATCCGCGATAATGAGTGGGGAATCGAAGAGTTGTCGCCTCCATTAGTGGCATCCAAGGAGTCTCTTGTCGGTCAATTTCAACAGTTTCTCATATTACATGCACTAAAATATTATTATACGGATAGATGTTTAAAAAAAAGATAGAATGTTGTAGAGAAAAACCTAAGTAATTGATTTTGATTAAGAATGATTTGTATTGATTTAGGAACCAAAGTTAACAGAGCATGAGTTGTGACTTAACCTTAAGTGATAGTTAAAGCGTCACGTTATGCCATTATTGTCATCGTCATGGCAATTCAACCATAGATGTTCTACCAAATCTAATCGAAGATTTAAATGTGTCTCCCTATGTTGTATTTTCATTAAAATAGCTAGTTTCTCATCCGACTTTAGTAGTGGGCTCGGCGATTAGACATCATCATGAGTGTGTTGACAAATGCCTTCGCCTATGTCCTCCAACATAACATCATATCATATAAGATAATGCAAGTATATATAATGTTTCTTAATTTCTTTTTGTTTTGTTGTATACGTGTCGGTTGGTCAATGATAATCCATTGTTTCTTTAAAACCCTGAATGGTCGTTTGATATTTTTTTTTCTTGCCGACTCATGTTTTTTTCTTGAAATACAAATGCTTATCACCATCTGGCATGAAAGAGTTTTCACCAAGATACCAACGTCGTCCACTCTGGGTAAATGCCATTTATCTATGACGTCCTCGAACATAGGGGATGTTTATATAACAGTGATATCATTTTGTTTCTTGCATCGGCCATACCAAAATACGCATGCCAAATCCAAAGAGCATATGATACGACTGCTTCAAGTATTAGGGATAGACCCATGATCACCCACCCTAATGATGTTGACCTTTACAAACAATACCCGCTCCTACGTATGTAAACGCTACCAAGCATCCCGAGAAAACTGTGTATTGTTTGTTGGAACTTGTATAATTTTTTTACGTGGCCAAAGGTCGGATTCCTCAAATATCTCTTTCCTTGGAGTTAGACAACACCTAATAATAATAATAATAATAATAATAATAATAATAATAATAATAATAATAATAATAATAATAATAATAATAATAATAATAATAATAATAATAATAATAATAATAATAATAATAATAATAATAATAATTGTAACAACCCATAATTTTAGGTTAATAGTTTAACCTAACCAAAGTTAATTTAGACATACATTCATAGCACTGCATTTAACTAGGGTTATTTAAATGAGTCTACTTTGTTAATTCGGGGAATTACCAGAACACACATGATAACTCTTGAACGTTGGCGACTAACACGGATAATAATAATAAACGAACGGTTTATATGAAACTTGTGTTACATGACAAATACGTGAATTACACAAATCAGTATACGGCAGTTTCTAGTCATTCTCTAGCATCTCCAACCATTCCTGACTTTCACACACAATCACCAATCCTTGATCCTTCAATCCATCAAGAACAAACATTAGATTGAATCTAAGGTAAGTGTTTATGTTATATGTTGATTGATATCTTGCAAACCCCAACAATCCAAACGATGGCCCTGTGTTTACTAGTTCACTTAGAACTTAAATTACGGTCACAAGACCATAAAATACGGTCCACTTAGAACTTACGATCTTTCTACTCTATCTTATGGTCAATTTACGGACCCCCTGATTTCCACTTTTTACTCTTTGCAACTTTCTCTCTCATCCAACTTTGGCCCACAAACCTTCTTCTATCACTAAAATCTGCTTGTTTTACATGTCTTGACCTGCAAATTATTAACACATCCAAAGTGAACATGTTCCAAACAAAAAAAACCCATAAGAACATTGAATAAACACATTTAACCCACACATAAACCCCAATTCAATGGCTTAAAGCATTTAAAAAATGAATTAAAGTAGAGTGTGAGATGGAGATTTATTGTTAGTTGTATTATTTAGTTAGTTTAGGCCCTAGTATGTTATTTATATTTATTTGTTAGTCCCTCTCTCTTCCTATATATAGAGGGACCCATTACTTGTATAAACACACTTTTCATAATACGAATTCAGATTTCACATTCATATCATTTACATGGTATCAGAGCTAAAGGTAGTTTAGCTCAAGAATATCCTCATTCGGGTGACCATTTCCGTCTCTCAGTCAAGAAAATTCGTAGTATGCTCTGTGGTTGCAGCTCAGTCTGACCTTCCACATCAGAAACGGATTCTCTTTCATACCATTTCCGGTCACCACCAGTTCCGTCCTAAAAACCCGTTCCAGATCTGTTCAAACACCCAAAACCACCACAACCCGTCACCTACTTTTTCAGATCCATTCTTTTTCCGGCGAGTTAACATACACCACCACCACCATCGTGCTCGGAATCTCCCGATCTACAAAACCCCTCAAACCGCGCCGCCATCCGCCGCTCCACGCGCCCCCACACGCCACCACCTCTTCCGCCACCGTAATACACGCGCCGCGCGTGACGGCGCGTCGCCACCCCTCCGGCCGCCGTCTTTTTTCCAGTCTGATCGGAATTACCTCCCCGTCCATCCCGTCAGGTTAATTTTTCGATCCGATAACTTTTTCGTTTCTGCCTCGTTTAGCGTGTTCGTATTCCAGTTCAATTTTTCGAGTTCTGTTTGAATATCATTTTAAAATGGGAGATGATAAGAAGAATACGGTGGAAAACCAAATTGCTCCAGGTATTATCAACTATGCCTCCGTTTTACGTATTCCTGTTAAGCTAGACTCGAGCAACTGGAGTTCATGGAGCCTCTTTGTCCAAAAAGGTCTTGCAAGTGTGGACAAAGAGGACCATCTAACAGAACCACCCCCTGATCCAACTCCTCGGGAATGTCGTATTGACGATAGTGGGATACAAATGGCTCTATGGAATTCCATGGAGCCACAAATCCTCACTATCGCTCAAAACTTCCCTACAGTAAAGGCAATGTGGGATCACCTGTCTTCATCCTTCTCAGCTAAGGAATCTTTGTCCCATGCCTATTCTGTTGTTCAAGCCTTCACCCGGGCGGAACAAGGTGACTCCACCTTCACCGATTACTTTACTCGTTTCTCAAAGCTTCAAGATGAGTTACGAGCCCTTTTCCCACCTACTGCTGATTTAAAGGTTCAGGAGGAGCGTAACACCAAAATGGACGTCATGATGTTTATTGCGGGTTTATCACCTAAGTATGCAAGTGCACGTCCATTATTGCTAAGTAACTCTACCGCTATTTCATCTGTGGCATCCACATATCACCTATTGCGCGAAATGTATGGTGCGGACGCATCTCCAACTGATATGTCTGCCTTGGTCAGTAAGGGTACAGGGCAAAGTTCTTATATGAAGAAAGGCACTGGACGAGGCACTGGGGGACATGGTGGTAATCTTGTATGTCACTTGTGTCATGAACCTGGACATGCAAGGTACAACTGCCCGAACAACTGCCATTATTGCAAGCTACCAGGGCATACAAAGCATAATTGCCCAAACCGTGCTCCTGGATCTCAACCAAAAGCTCGACTAGCTTCTACTGGTGAGTCTTCTCCTACTGGTGCGTGTTCTGACCCAACGTTGAGCGTGGAGGATCTCAGTAGACTTCAACAACTGTTGGCCTCACAGTCGCCTGCTCCTAGCCCACAAGCAAGCTTGGTCAATTCAGGTATACTTTCTTATCCTGACTTATCCTGGATTATTGATTCTAGAGCTACTCATCACATAACTGGGATTCAGGATCTTCTTTCTAGCCTACGTACTGGTTCTCACCCACCAGTTCGTTTTGCTGATGGATCCTCATGCCCAGTCCGTGGCATTGGATCGGTTAGTAATTCGAAAGACCTAAACCTTTCTTCTGTCTTGTTGGTTCCTAAATTCCCTGATAACCTTTGTTCGGTAAGTCAAATTACCAAACAAAATAACTGCTCCGTAACCTTTTATCCTACTCACTGCATTTTTCAGGAACTAGGGACGAACCGGCTGATTGGCATAGGTTTTGAATCAGGAGGCCTCTACCGTATGTCTTTACCGTCACACCCTAAAGCCAACATATGTGATTCCAGTGTCAGGGAGGCTCACTGCCGGCTAGGCCACCCTTCTGCAGCGGTTCTGAGGCAAATGAGACCGGATTTTCCATCTTCCTTTGATTTTCATTGCGAGTCATGTCAGCTTGGTAAACATACCAGGCGTCCCTATCCCCCTAGAGTGTCTAATCGAGTCAGTACGTTGTTTGAACTTGTGCATTCTGATGTCTGGGGCCCATGTCCCACAAAATCGACTTTGGGTTTTCAATATTTTATCACCTTTATTGATGATTATTCGCGTGCTACTTGGGTTTATCTATTGAAATCTCGTGCTGAAATATATTCAATATTTCGTGAATTTCATGCTTACGTTAAAACTCAATTTCAAACCTCAATTAAAACCTTGCGTATAGACAATGCAAAAGAATATTTGTCGACCGACTTTTCTTCTTACTTAAAATCTAATGGCATTATTCACGAGTCGTCTTGCGTTTACACACCACAACAAAATGGTGTCGCTGAACGCAAGAACCGACACTTATTAGACATCACTCGCACTCTCATGATTCATTCTCATGTTCCTCATCGTTTCTGGGGAGACGTTGTCCTTACTGCCGCTTATCTTATTAACCGTATGCCCTCACCCGTCATTCATGGTCAAACCCCATTTTCTATCCTTTTTCCTAAAGGAACTATGTTTCCACTTCCACCCAAAATATTTGGATGTGTTGCATATGTTCATGATCATCGTCCAGGGACCCCTAAACTTGATGCCAGAGCCATTCGTTGTATCTTTGTGGGTTACTCACGTGTCCAGAAAGGTTATCGGTGTTATAGTCCTTCTCTTCGTCGTTACTTTACTAGTTCCGACGTTACTTTCCATGAGGAATGTCCCTTCTTTCCTACATCCTCTACTCCTGTGTCAGATCCATTTCCAGAACCTGATCTTCCCGAATCTCCTTTCATCCCTGTTGTTCCTTTATCCTCTGTTCTGTCTACCCCTCCGGTCTCAGACACCACAGTTCCAACTTCTGCAGATTCGGGGCTACCGACAGATCCTCCACCATTACTCTTCACATATGCTAGGCGAGGTAAGGAATCAACAACAGAGACTCTTAATTCACAACCAGCCTCTACATCTGGTACGCCCACAGTTCCACCACCTGACTCTGAACCTGTTTCACCATTACCAGAAACCGTTGCCTATGATCCTCCAGGTGCACCATTTCCTGATATACCTATTGCCTTTCGAAAAGAACCTAGACATACCACCCGTTATCCCATCCAGGATTATGTTGCTTATGCTCACCTATCCACGGAGTCTCATGCCTTCACCACTTCACTTGATTCCTATCCGATTCCCAAAAATGTGATGACAGCTCTCGCTCACCCAGGATGGCGTCAAGCTATGGAAGAAGAGCTTGGGGCTTTAAGGACTAATCATACATGGGATCTTGTAACGCTTCCGCCAGGAAAGCGTGTTGTTGGTTGTCGTTGGGTCTTCACAGTTAAACTTAACCCTGACGGTTCTCTACATCGTCTGAAAGCTCGTTTGGTAGCTAAAGGCTACTCTCAAGCTTATGGTATTGATTATGACGAGACTTTCTCTCCGGTTGCCAAAATGCCCTCCGTGCGTATTTGTATTGCTCTTGCTGCCATTCATCATTGGCCGCTCCACCAGCTTGATGTCAAGAACGCCTTCCTTAATGGTGTTCTTGAGGAGGAGGTTTATATGGAGCAGCCACCTGGGTTCATTGTTAAGGAGGAGGCATCCAAAGTATGCAAACTGCATCGCTCTTTATATGGTCTTAAACAATCTCCCAGAGCATGGTTTGGTCGGTTTTCTAGTGTCATGGAAGAATTTGGAATGGTTCGTAGTACATATGATCACTCTGTATTCTTCAGACATCATCAGGGTCGAAGGATCATCTTAGTTGTTTATGTGGATGATATCATTGTTACAGGGGATGATGAAGATGGAATTACCAAGCTCAAACAGTTCCTTCAGTCTCAGTTTCAGATTAGTGATTTAGGTCGGCTACGGTACTTCCTTGGCATAGAAGTATCTCGTTCCCCACAAGGAATACTTCTCTGTCAACGAAAGTATGTCCTTGATATGCTAACTGAGTGTGGCTTACTGGGATGCAAACCGGTTGACAGTCCTATGCTTCCTACAAGGAAGCTTCTTCCAGAGGATGGAAATCTAATGAAGGATCCCGAACGATACAGACGATTAGTTGGAAAGCTTAATTATTTGATAGTTACACGACCAGATATCTCCTTTGTCGTCAGTGTCCTAAGTCAGTTTATGGCCACTCCATACACCGGACACTGGGATGCTGCTCTTCGTGTCTTACGATATCTCAAGAACACACCAGGTCTAGGGATCTTATACTCTGATCAGGGTCATTGCCGTGTAGGTGCTTTTACAGAAGATGGAGATGGACGTATATCTGGATTCTCAGATGCAGACTGGGCAGGATGTCCTGTTTCACGACGGTCCACTACCGGGTATTGTGTCTTTGTTGGAGGAAATCTTGTGTCTTGGAAGAGTAAGAAACAACATACCGTATCCAGATCGAGCGCCGAATCAGAATACAGAGCTATGGCAGATGTTACATCAGAAATGATATGGGTTCGTCGCCTTCTCAGGGAACTCGGGGTTACCTCTGATGACTTGATGCGATTATACTGTGATAATCAATCAGCTATACATATAGCCAAAAATCAAGTATTTCATGAGAGAACTAAACACATTGAGGTTGATTGTCACCTAATCAGAGATCGGATAGTGGGCACTCAAAAGGATCCTCCGTCTATTCAACCAATTCATGTTAAAACAGAATTCCAACTAGCGGATATCTTCACAAAGCCATTCCGGAAGGTTCAAATAGATTTCATATGTAGCAAGTTGGGCATGCTTAACATCAATGCTCCAACTTGAGGAGGAGTGTTAGTTGTATTATTTAGTTAGTTTAGGCCCTAGTATGTTATTTATATTTATTTGTTAGTCCCTCTCTCTTCCTATATATAGAGGGACCCATTACTTGTATAAACACACTTTTCATAATACGAATTCAGATTTCACATTCATATCATTTACATTTATAAAGGTTTGTTGATGTGAAAAGTGGATGGTTTCAAACTAAGTTTGGATTTGTGAAGGTGATTATGAAGGAGATAGTGTTAAAAGTGAGCTTATAACGTACGACAGATTGATGAACTTATAATTACGTTATGATTTTTAGAGTAAAGATCCCGTACAAATATGGTTATCGTACAGAACGTACGAATAACGTAGAAAAGTAAAAACGGGAGATGACATTTTCATAATTTTAAAATTATGAAAAGTGTTTCATCATGAACTACTCATTTTTAGAATCTGATATGACATACCTTAGATGACTATTGCAATTTCATGAAGAAATCATCCAGACAAGCGAAGTGTTACGAGATAAGATGAGTGTGTAGGTATTTAATTCTTGTAGTATACTTCATAGCTAAACTTTGATAGTTTGATAGCAGGCTGACGTTGCCACGTAACATATATATTATATTCTAAAAAATACACCTTATAATTCTCTCCTGGATATAATAAAATAAAAATCAAAAGAATATATTATGAGTTCAAATCTTGCATCGAGTTCAGAAATTAAGTACAAAGTTGTGATGGCCAATGGGAATAAATTTTCAATTTAATATTAATACTAAGCAACACTTCTGTCATCAATTAAACCAGCAAGAATGATTCCACTACTAAACAAACAAATTATATGTTTGAATGCTATGATGCAATTGACCAAAGTAGATGACAAATGTTCGAAATGCTCTCGCCTCTCAGATACCTTGTTCTAGACAATGTGGTATGTAGAGTGGAAAGTTTATTTTTCCTGGTCGTGGAAAGTTTTCGTTGAGGTTTTTGTGGTGAAACACATTTGAGAGTTTTATTTTTTTGTATTGACTTGATTTTTTCTAATAAAGTGTGCTCTTTAGTTAAAAAAAATCTAAATACATGGTTAATTATTCTTGCATGAACAATCCTATGTAAATTACGTATTGAGTACCGAGTTGGTTTCAAAATGAAGTTCACGACCTGAGCTCAGGCTCACCTATCTAATGCCAATCATTGGCTGTCAGCTAATGATTCTCCAATGATTGGAATATTTTAAACGGAACAAGTTTGGTGGGTTTAGTTTTTTAGAATAGGGAAAGTTGTGAAATATTATTATAAGAAAATTCATAGATTTTTTTTTTATAAAATGTTGTTATAAAAATGTGTATATATTATAAAATGTCAAGTTTTTATTTGTTTTTTTATTTATTAAATATTGTTATCAAATATCATTGTTTTTAATTAAAAAAGTGCATATGTTTTTTTATTAAGTATTATTATAAAAAACACTTCATATTTTTTTATAAAATGCTTTTATAAAACAAATTGTATAGATTATAAAATGTCATTTTTTTATTTATTAAGTATTATTTATTTAAAAACTATAAATTAGCAACAATTAGTAGTTTTATATGGTTGTAACATATGGATGGGGAGTTTTCCAAAAAATTTTGCATTTTTCACTTTTAACCCTTTTGACCTTTTTAGTTTTAACCCTAAGCTTTTCAACTAGTCAATTTAACCTCAACATTTTTTAATTTTCAACTTTGGTCCCCAATACTTTTCATTTTTTACAAGTTTTTCATTTCACACTTCGTTCTAAATTTTGCGAGTCAACACGTAGCAACGTGCGTGTGAGGTTCAACGTTTTTTTGTCTGTTTTTCCCATTTGACAGGCCAATCGCAACGCATCTATTTTAATCCGTTTGACAAGTTCGTCGCAACGCGCGAATCTTAGATCAGCTTAGTTATTCTTTTATACGTTTTACGTTTCTGTCTAATTTCATCGCATTAACACGCCGCAACGGGCATGCGTAGTTCAACAATTTTACGTATGTTTTTGTTCGGTGTTATTTTTTACCCTTTTATTTATTTTATTTTTACAAGCTCTTCTGATGTTGGTGTTCGCTAGCAATAGTTTGGCATTAGTGCTACTTGGCACAATTTTACAAACGTTATTGGCCTATTAAGTTTTGTACTAATAATTTGTTTTGAGTTTATCGTTATACTTCCTTTACTTAAGAAAAACTATTTTTTCATGTGCATATTATTATGTACGTGCCGGTATAAATTCGATATGCTCTACGTGTCTACATAAACTTTTTTTGGAAACGTGTCAGGTCAAATATAATACGTTTTCGTTTAAAAAAACATCTTTATGTGCATATTTTTATGTAAGTTTCGGTTTAATTTGAGTTGGTGTATGTTTCAACGTAATTTTTTTGGGAAACGAGTTAGGTGATGTTTTGTAAATTTTGTTTGTAACCGATTGGAGTCAAATTGTGGTTTTCTTTTTTCCATTTATACTAAAGCTCTAATTCATCTCTTTTTAACCACTTGGGGTGTCCCAATGGCCACCAACACCCGTTACAAACTGGTGTGGGCAGGTTCGAGCCCTGGTTCAACCAAAATGCCCATCCGGTAGAGTATTAATCGTCAGGCAGCGTTGCTGGGTCGCTAGCTTGGGAAGGGGGATCCCTTCCACGGTCAGGGGTACCGTGCATCTACCCTTTTTTTAATTCATCTCTTTTGGTTATACGTGTCATCTTTTGCGTTATACCCGCTACATTTTCTATATACGAATCAGGTCACATATAATACGTTATGATTGTACGGTATATTTGATTTACTTTATGTTTGATCCTATTACAATGCTTATATAGGTTACGTTGAGTTTAATCGGATACGTCGAAACGCGTGTTTTCGTATGGTTAACGTATCACATAATGTTTGGACTAATCCATTGATGTTTGCGATGTACCGCGCTGCAACGCGCGCGGGTGTTATTGCTAGTTATGTTTTAAATTGAACATCGGTTTATATTAAAACAATATTTTTTTTAAATTATTAATTTTTAATATTAACGTTTAAAAAACAACATTCTTTTTTATGTTAATATTTAAAAAAACAATATTCATTTTTATACTCTCAAAACATAACATAACATTTCACTAGATCACCGAAATACAAGAGTCATTACATTCGAAATTATTAATTTATTAATAATAATGTTTAAAAAAACAAAATTCATTTTATGTTAATATTTAAGAAAACAATATTCATTTTTATATTTGGGTTCGGTTCGTGTCGGGTTGGGTTTGTATGAAATTTCAGGCAAGATCGGGTATGTATGAAATTTCTGGCCAGGTTGGGTTTGTATGAAATTTCGGGTCGGGTCGAGTCGGGTTTGTATACAACCTAATACAATCTCATACCTAATAAACATCATATATAACAAATTACACGTATACAAAATCAAATTTCTCTCTCTAAAATTATATAAATATTATATATAACGAATAACACGTAAGTGGCGGTTATGTTATACATTTTCTGGTCATTATCACCTTTCTCGTTAGCACCTTTGTCGTCGTCGTCACCTTTGTCCTCATCGTGACCATATTCCTTGTTAGCAACGTAAGATGGTTCCGTCTCATCTATGAACACCTGAAACAACTTAATGGTGAGACTTTCGTAACCAAAACGACATCACGTCTTTTATAGATTATTTACTTGGTTCAAATCAGGCAACACGTGCCGCACACTCCCGTCATCACAACGAAGCACGGACACAACCTCCTCCTCACCTCGATCAACGCCGGATAACCAAATGCTTTCGGAGAGGTGTGACTGGTTCGAATTTTCGTCAAAAACATAACCAATGTCCCAAGATGACATCTTTATGCTTCACGATTTGATCAGACTGTTTTATTTGTGAATTTTCATCATTTGAATCATTATTTTGTGAATTTTAAACATTTAAATAAAATGGTTCCCATATACTTGGATTAATAACATTTTCTCGATCGATATGTGGCGTATAGGTCAATGAGCTCGTACAGGGATCACATTTTCAGACTTTCCAGTCTGAACTCTCTGCATTGTCAGTATTTATACCTTAAATTCCTCGCACATCGTACATGTATGTCCCTCATATGGCAATGAGAGGCGTATAGCATTTAATGCTTCAACTACTATCATCTTATACGCCGCTTATAGAGCAATGAGAGGCATATAGATTCACATTTTCCAACACATTTAATGTATTCAAACCTTATACTCCATTCATAGCTTTATACGTTGCTGCTAAGGAGATGTGTACCTAATTTTGGGGGATGTACCAATACCCTCACCCTTTGGTATTTATTTAATTATTGATGAAAATCGTTTGTCTAAGCTACATTTATATACTATTAATTTGAAACATGTGTATGCATGTTTAGTTGTAAGTTGTGTTTAAATGTTTGTACCTTCATCAAATATTGGTTGTAAGTTGTGCTTAAGTGGTTGTACCTTAATAATGTATACATGTTTAGTTGTAAGTTGTGCTTAAATGTTCGTACCTTAATCAAATATTGGTTGTAAGTTGTGCTTAAGTGGTTGTACCTTAATCAAATAACGGTTTCATTACCTTACCAAATTCAATTTGTTTTTTATGCATGTACGGTTGTAAATTGTGCTTAAATGGTTGTACCCTAATCAAATAATGGTTTCATTATCTTACTATATTCAATCGGTTTGATCCATTCAAAGTTGTGTTGTTTTATTTGTAAATTATTATTATTTATAATAATCTTATTAATTTAGTCAAAATCTTGTATAAATATAATTTGCAAGATATTGATGCAATGGTTGTTGTAATGTTTGCATTAGGGTTTGTATAGTGGTAATGATATATATTATATGTAGATTACGATGAACCTGTCAAACGGGAAAAAATAGACGCGAGTTCATCGTAACACGTGAGTCCTAGATCAACTTAGTTATTTTATTCTATGTTTTACGTTTCGGTTTAATTTCTGCGCATTAACGCCGCAACTTCAAAGTCGGTGGTCGCTGGCAGTAGTGTGGCATTAGTGCTTGCCCCCCACCGCAACGCGGGGGTTGCTTAATACTAGTTTATATTTATTTACAAATTATTCCATATATAAATAAGCAAATTTTTTGTGCATAACTTGTACCTTGTACTTTGGGACTTTTTTAAAAAAAGAACTTGATTTTTTACTTTTAACCTAAATGTTTTTACCTTTTGCAATTTAACTTCACAATTTTTGTCACTTATACTTTTCATCTTTGGCAAATTTTCGTTTTACGTATAGTTCTAAATTTTTCGAGTTAATACGACGCAACGTACGATTGTGGTTCAACTTTTTTATGTTATGTTTCAAATTTTGCAAGTTAACACGGCCCAACGTGCATGCGTGGTTCAACGTTTTTACCTCTATTTTTTCATGTTTGACAGGTTCGTCGCAACACGCAGATCCTAGGTCGAGTCAGTGTTGGTGGTCGTAACACGGGGTGTGCTTTGAGGGTTTTCTAAAAAGAATGGTTATGCATATGGTTGTCGTAATCTTGGCTTTGGGGGTTTTTCCAAAAAAAATTATTTTTTTTACTTTTCACCCAAAAGTATTTCATAAATTACTTTTAACCCAAAACTATTTGTTTTTTAACTTTTAACCCCAAACTTTTTATCTTTTGCAATCTATTCTCACAACTTTTTTTACTTTCAACTTTAGTCTTTTATAGTTTTCATTTTCCACAAATTTTTCACTTTATGCTTGGTTCTAGATTTTGTGACTTAACACATCACAACGTGCGTCTTTGGTTTAACGTTTTTACATTTCGTTCTAAATTTTGCGAGTTAACACGACGCAACGTGCGTGTGTGGGTGAAAGTTTTTACATCGTCTATTTTTTCCCGTTTGATAGGTTTAACATAACGTGCGGGTCGTAGATCGACTTAGTTATAACTAAAGAATCCTCGCCGCATTGCGACGGTTCTCAGTTCTAGTCATAAAAAAAGTAAAACTATTATGTGCATGTTAAAAGTAAAAAAGAGTAAACTGCAATTTTACCCCCTGGGGTTAGAGCCAATTGGCACTCTGACCCCCCTCCCAGGGAAATTTCGCACTCTGACCCCCCCCCCCCACTATTGAGAAACCATGCAATATTACCCCCTGTCGTCAAAGAACTTAACAGTTCTGTTAATTGATATGTTAAATGACTATATTACCCTTTTCTTATTACCCCATATGCTTTGTTCTACTCTGCAATATTACCCCACGGTGTTAAATGACTATATTACCCTTTCTTATTACCCCCTATGGTTTGTTGTACTCTGCAATATTACCCCCAGTGTTAAATATTTCTTGCAAACCTTACCCCCTGCACATATAACCCCAATCGCATATAACCTCAATCAAGTGACTGCAACAATAGGTTAGTATCAAATCACATAATGCGTTAGGTAATGGTATATGACTAAAAAAAGCTACAACAGACATTATACTATAGAATATATATTAATGTAATCAAATTTTCGTTTCTTCATTCCATATGTAATCAATAAAACGTGAATCGAAACAATCTAAAAGTAACTGAGAATGGATATATCCTCATTCCTCAAACATCACATGCTAAAACTGAGAATGAACTCCCATTGGCTAAAAACGATTCAGCAATTTGCTTGTGTGGATGAATCAATGAAGTGACACTGGTGTTTGTTGATGGAGAAGTGAACCTCTCTAGCTTCTGAGTCTCGAGCTTTTGGAAGATCTGTTGCAAGTATGTGATAAATTACAAGTATTAGACATTAAATCAGAGAAAATAAACTCTGGATAAAATCTTAATGTGTAAAAAGAGTTGTTATTTCTTATTCTTTTATCCATTTTAACGCGTTGTTGCAACATGGATTAAATTTTTAAATTCACCTTAGCCTCCTTTGATGTGATCATCATAGACATATAACAATTGTAAATTACCTTAGGGGTTTGTCAAAAGCTAACAACAATATCATATTATAATCATGATACTCAAGTCTACAAGCCTGTAATACTTGCTAGCACATATCAACAAAAAAGCACCAATTCAACTAACAATGTGGTGAGAAGCAACTATGAAGGGGTAAGGTCCCAAAAACCTTGCACAAATGCTTGAGACCATACCACAACTTCATTAATAAGCTCTCTTTAGAATGAACCTTGCGCGGCCGCGCACTGGTTCTAAAAAGAGAACATAAAAAGAAAACAGTTTCCAACATCCGCGCGCCAAGAAAGACATAACATATTCTTGCGCAAAGCTCTCATGTAACAGACATAACATAACAAGTAACTTTTCTGTTACAACAAAATTAGCATGAAGCAAAGCCACATGGGATTAAAGTTGTAAGCCTTCTAGAAGGCTTTATCATGCATCACCATTCGGTTATAACCGAATGGCCACGTGGCATCATCTTATACAACGTTTTAAAGTCACGATAATGGAACCAAATTGAAATAAGATCCACACTTGCCCACTTTCCACATGGTACACCCCAGCCGTTGATCATGACCACGACCCGTGTGCACACACACCCGTTAGTGATTAACGACGGGGGAAATAACCGCTTACGGAAAAGCACTTTCTGTTAAGTTCTCCATCAACATACTTTCCCGCCCAAACTTCGGCTATAAATAAAGGATAATTCAGGTACAATTTCTCAAGCTACTCTCACTTCACTTTACTATTACTTATTCTCCTTCATCAAACCCTGTACTTATTCTTACGCCGGAGGGTGGTCACGGAGAGAACCCCCATTCTCCCCGTGACGAGTCTAACGGCTGTTTGTTTTGCAGTTGTTGTTTGGAGAAGGAGACCACTACCCCTGAGACAGGACGAGAAGATTTAACCCTTTTATGCAGATTCAAACCCCCTAGTTTAATTGATTCTGATCAATTAAACCAGTGTTTCTTCATTGGCGCCCACCGATTCTCGGTTTTTTGTTCACATCTTCTCGTTTTGATTTACTCTTTCACCACTATTTTAATGGAAGAAACTCCGACGAACCGTCAATCAGGCCCTCGGCCAGCAAATTTTGCACACAATACCCAAGTCGAAGGGATTGTGGAAGAGGCTTCCGATGATAACAAGGTCCAGTACAACGTTAATCATTAGAATGACCTGTTACCCCAGGAATACAACCCGAGGTCCCGATAAGTTCAATTCTACCTCCTGGAGAAACTCCTATCTCATGGTACGTTAGATCTCCGGGTGCCATAAATGTAGTATACGCACCGCTTTGTGCACAGACTGCTCCTCCTGTCACTCAGTCACGAAGACCTGCATCTAACGTACGGGCTCCATCAGCACCACGTACTTCTCACCATGATGCACCATCACGAGTACACGTAGATGACACAGAAGTATACTCCAGATCTCCTACCAGGTATGAGTATACCTATTCCGGAACTCACCGAAGGGATTACCATGATGAGCCATATTCTCAGAAAAGGCAGTCAGTTCATTCTCGGCTGGGCCTGCGTTCTTACCAAAAATGGGACACCCAGACCGACGAATATGACAAAACTTACCATGAGGGAGATAACACAAGTGTGTTCAGCCGGCTGCAACGGGATCACAAAAGTTATAAGCCTCCCGCGGTTTATAACCCGGATGCATAGCACGATTACAACTTAATCTACTGCCCGACAGAGGCAGCGGAGAATTCGAAATTCGTCAGCGAGATCGCTTTAGCTCCCCTGGAAAAGGCGAAACTACCATCAAATGTCGGGAAATTTAACGGCATGACAGATCCGGACGATCACCTTCGTGTATTTACCAGCGCAGGTCTAGTAGGAGGTTGGACCTTGCCAATGTGGTGACACCTATTCGTCCAAACTCTCACAGGTGCAGCGCGACTGTGGTTCGATAACTTACCGGTCGGGAAGATAACGTCGTGGGTGGATTTAAGAGAAAAATTCCTAGTGCACTTTAGCCAACAACAAAGGTCTATCAGAGACACTGCTGACATGATGAACATTTGGAGGCGTGATGATGAGAGCCTAGGGGACTTCATAACGCGATACAACAAAGAAGTGCTAGAGAGTGGTGACGTCCATGAGCATTTGATAAGAGCGTAGTTCAAGTATGTTGTACGCTGCGATGACATGATCAAAGTTCTGTCAGGGACAGAAGGGTTACCTAAGAGCTGGAAAAACTGATGGCTGCAGCCAAAGGATACGCCCAGATAGAACGGAACCTCAGCACCAACAGACCACCGCCACCACACAATCGTCCACAGAATATGAGCGGGAGCAGCGGAAAAAAGTTCAAAAAGAACGGGCGAGACTCAACCTCTGGAACATACTCGTCTGAAGACGCGCACGCAACAATAAACAAATTAGCGGCGCAAAAAGATGCAAAACAGGAAAATCGTGAGCGGCAGTGGACTCCCTTAACGAAAACACCTGCAGAGGTACTCAGTACAGAAGACTATCAGTTTAAGACCCCTCCGCCAATGAAAAACAAGAGGGGTCAGGATCCAAATCAGTATTGTGACTATCATAAAGATAACGGTCACACCACCAACAATTGTATAAGCCTTCGCACTGAGATCGAGAAAGCACTAAAAAGTGGCGAGCTCACCCACTTGCTTCAGAACGTGCGGAAGGATATTAAACAGATTACTCGTGGAGATGAAGGCCCGAGTAAGAAAGCTAAAAACTAAGCGGCACAAGAAGCAAATAGCATACAATAGCTTCTCCCCATGATGGTTAGGTTCTTTAACTTACCAATCCATGGCGTAGAACTATTAGTATGAGTAAGTTAAGTCCCAATTTAATTATCCTAAGTAGACAACTTTGTACCACGGCCTCTGAGCCTTATCTTTAATCAAAGCAAAGTTAGTTCTATTATTTCTATGTTCATTACAAAGTGCATGCAATTCCTTTTGGTAAGCGCAAAAACATTATGGTAACCTTAACACAAGTCTCATAACGGTCAGTGATCACTCGCATCGCGCAAGGCCCAGCCTTACGTTCACACATGAGCTTTATACCACCTTTATTCGCCATACCTAATCAAAGAAATTGTACTTATGCAAAATATTGTAATTCAAACACATATCATAACAATTACTGGCACACCATGTGCCTTAACAAAGAACCATGTACATACACGGAAGTGTATAAATAAAGTTACTTGCGCCATAGCGCATTAACAAACAGGGATCCACGTCCCAAACCTAAGTTAAGTATCCATTGTTCATGCAACCAAAATAAAGAAAACCTAAGCTAGGTCTTCATCATCTTCTTTGTCCGGGAAAACCTCTCTTAGCTGCGTCACATAGTCTTCAGACTGTAGCGCGGCAGTAATAAGATCCATGACTGGAAGCTGTAAAGTATTAAATTGAGCCTTTGCAGCAGCAAGAGCAGCTCCAGTATCAACACCATGAGTAGCAGACTTACTAGTGTCCCAGTCAACCTTTAAAGCGTTAATCACATGATGGGAACACTCTGCATACCCTTGGGCATACCCATCATTCCGCGCAGCAACTAGCAGGTGCGCAACCGTCTTATCTAGTTCTTCAGAATTAAGAACTGAGTCGGCAATCTGCACAAAAGAAAAAGGAAAAAGTAAGTAGAACGCGCAAACATCTCCAAATATTATTAAAGATATATAAACTTACGCTTACGATCCCGCGCTCTTTCAACCACAACATGTCACTCTTCAACGGTTCAATTTCACTCTCCACCGTTGCCCGCGCAGTCTCAGAGTTCTCCAACTTATCTTCAGTCTCAACAGACTTTCCCGCCCAAACTTCGGCTATAAATAAAGGATAATTCAGGTACAATTTCTCAAGCTACTCTCACTTCACTTTACTATTACTTCTTCTTCTTCATCAAACCCTGTACTTATTCTCACGCCGGATGGTGGTCACGGAGAAAATGAAAAC
>JARYGA010058993.1:0-47659 GCA_030545235.1 Helianthus tuberosus | reverse complement strand
ACCCTGTAAATAATAAAATGTACCAAGATTTAAGAAATAATTTCTGGTGGATAGGAATGAAAAAGGATATAGCTAGATACGTATATAAGTGTCTAACTTGTTCACAAGTTAAGGCAGAACACCAGAAACCTTCAGGGTTACTTCAACAATTAGAAATGCATGTTTGGAAATGGGAACTAATAACCATGGATTTTGTTACTAAGTTGCCCAAAACCAGAAAAGGTAATGATTCGATTTGGGTAATTGTGGAACGATTAACCAAATCAGCTCGTTTCCTACCCATGAAGGAAACCTTTAGCATGGAAAGGTTAGCCAAATTGTACGTAGACGAGGTAGTATCCTTACATGGAGTCCCACTCTCCATTGTATCGGATAGAGATAGTCGTTTCACTTCGCATTTCTGGACAAGTTTCTAGGAAGCCATGGGGACGCGATTAAATTTAAGTACAGCTTACCATCCTCAAACAGACGGACAAAGTGAAAGGACGATCCAAACACTAGAAGACATGCTCAGGGCATGTGTAATAGATTTTGGTGGAAACTGGGATGACCACCTACCCTTAATTGAATTCTCCTATAATAATAGTTATCATTCAAGCATTGAAGCTGTCCCGTTCGAAGCACTGTATGGACGAAAGTGTAGAACTCCAGTTTGTTGGGCAGAAATAGGAGAAAGTCAATTATCAGGTCCCGAGATTGTACAAGAAACTACCGACAAGATCACTCAAATCAAGGAAAGACTAAAGACGGCTCGAGATCGTCAGAAAAGTTATGCAGATAATCGACGCAAGCCACTGGAATTTCAAGTTGGAGATAAGGTACTCTTAAAAGTTTCTCCTTGGAAAGGAGTAGTTCGGTTCGGTAAGAAGGGAAAGTTAAGTCCAAGGTACGTAGGACCATTCCCAATAATCCAGCGAATAGGACCAGTTGCCTATCGCTTACAACTACCAGAAGAGCTAGCTGGATTACATGACGTATTTCATGTATCCAATCTCAAGAAATGTCTATCCGACGAATCCCTGGTAGTACCTCTTCAAGATGTAGAGGTAAATGAAAAGTTAAAATTTGTTGAGAAGCCACTGCAGATAGAAGACAGAAAGGTCAAGTTTCTCAAACATAAACGACTAGTGCTGGTCAAAGTCAAGTGGGGTTCAAAGAGAGGACCAGAATACACTTGGGAGCTGGAATCAGAGATGAAGCGAAAGTATCCTCACTTATTCCAGTAAATCTCGAGGACGAGATTTTTATTAAGGTGGGGAGGATGTAACAACTCTTATTAAAATTACCATTATTATCTTATTATGTCCAATAGGAAACCCTAATTAAGACCCCCAAGTAATATTGCATGGCCCCTAAAATTTTCAGAACAATCGGAATCAGGATCAGGGCCCCTAAAACTCAGGGGGGGGGGGGGTATTTCCTAGTTGATATTATCTAAACAGTTTGTTGTCGAAATCGAATTTTAACAAACCGTTGACTCACCTAGGCTACCAAGACACGGGGCTACCCTATGCTAGGGGGCACCCCTCGCGCCACGCGCCAGACCCTCACGCGACGCGAGGGAGGCGGTTTTTCAGTATAAATAGCAAGGCATTGGCACTTGAAATTTGGCGTTGGTTCAACATAAAAATTCGTTTCCTACACTGAGATATCGTCCGTTTACTCCTAAAACACACACTAGCACGAATTCTGCCGCGATAACAGGGTAATAACTCGATCACTGCTACGATTTAATGTCCGATCGATAAAAACCAATCCGATGGATGTTTAAGTGCTGCCCAAACTCGGGCTATGCTTTGTCATTCGTCGTGAATTCGATGGATGTTTAAGTATCGCACTTTGTCATTCATTGTGAAGGTTTTGAATCTCGTGAGTTGTCGTAAAAGTTGGATTAAAGTTACTAACCTAGCTTTCGTGTGCATTGTTATTTGAATTAGGTTAACAGGCTTATCAGTAGGCTAAACTCTGCCCGATTAAACTTGCAATGTGAGTCATTCTCTTTTCTCAAATTGTTTCCAAAACCCTATTTATTTTCAAAAGTTATAATTACAGGGATTAAGTCTTTGTAGTCTTCAATTACAGCCGGTATGTGGGGTTTTGTATACATTACTTGATAACTGTCACCATTGGACAATGAGTTAGCCAATGGGTGATATGACCATAGTCACAGAAACAGGTCGAGTGACAAACACCGTGGGTAATTGGTTTATATATAAACATTGTAATCGCTCTTAATACTGTACATTGTAACAATGTGTCGTTTTGTGCAACTTGAATGACTCGCCAGTATTTCCCTGCTGATAAAACCTTTTTAAAACATGTTTTAGGTGATCTGCTGTGATCCAGGAAAAGGTGCCGTGTAGCACTACAAGCTTGAAGAAGTGGCTTAAATAAATAAAGAAACATGTTTTTATAAAACAAGGGATTTCCGTGAGAAATCACCTTTATTGTAAATTACGGGGTTTGTCCCGGATTATGAAATAAAATAATCGGGCATTTTCAAGTTTGAAACGATCCTGTTAAAATTCCGCTGCCAACATAATAATTACCACGGATTTCTGTCCCGCGGCTCCTGGAACGTGTAAAACCAGGCCGGGGGCCGTGACATAAACCCTCACATCTGTTCTTTGGTGTGGTTTCAATAAAGTTAATGAATTCCTTTGCTTGTTGAAAACCCTTTACATTAATTTCTTTATCATGAATTTTCTTGTATAGATCTTTCCTTTCTTTTTCATAAAATTCAATCTTTGCTCTGTGACCTAAGCTCTCTTCTATCAGTAGCTGGTTTTCGAGTATAACTTTATTCAGGGTTCTTTGCAACTCATCAGATTTTTTACTATCTGATTTCTGTTTATCTTGCAGACTTAGAAAATCTGACATGAGTTTGTTTAATTTGTGTTCAAGGTCAAGATTACCTGGATTTACCTTATGTTCTGATGTTTTAGGTAGTTCACTAGAAAGTGCCATGAGGCAAAAATTAGCCATCTGTTCTTCTTCTTCATCAGAAGAGTCATCTGACAGCCATGTATCTGTTCCTGCTATCAAACTGACTTCTTGTTGCTTCTTTGCTTCTTCCAGTTTCTTCTCATAGTATGCAACCTCCTTCAGTTTCTTGGTTTTGCACTCTGATGCGTAGTGACCCTTTTGTTTACATTTGTAACACACAACTTCTGCTTTTCCTTTATCCTTTGATCTTCCTTCTTCCCTAGATCTTCCTTCCTTCCATCCTTCCTTTATCACTTTTCTGGTATTTTTGGCCACCTCCCCTTAACCTCTGCTCGAAAGTTTTGGTGAGCAGTGCAATTGCTTCAGCAAAAGCAGAAAAATCTGATGATGTATCAGAATTTTCAACATTTTGACTGTTTAAGGTTTATGGATCATTGATGGGTGTTCTTTGTGAGTTTGAGATTAAAGATAAAGATCCCCTTCTCTGATTTGATTCTTCAAATATTTCCTCTTCTCTGGGGACCAAGATGCTAAATAAGTCATGAAGACTCATATTACCTAGTTCTAAGGTGGAGGACAAAGTCATGGTTAGACTTCTCCATTCTCTAGGTAAAGCATCCATAAATTTTATATTTCTTTCATCGTTTGATTTTACAATTCCATATTTCTTTAGCTCATTCAAAAGTTTAGCAAACCTATGATAAGTTTCATAAAGTTTTTCATTTGGCAAACTTTTAAACGTCTCATAGAAGGAAACGCAGTTTGTTCTTTTGTTCCTCTTCATCCTTTCCCCTCCTTCACAAAGATTTTCTAACTGATCCCATATCTCTTTAGCTGATGCACATGCATCTACTTAAGAGAATATGTCATTAGGAAGAGCCATTATTAAAAGTGATTTGGCCCTTTCATCTGCAGCCATCAGGTCCTTATCTTCTTGGCTTCAAAGGCTTTCACTTTTGGGAGCCAAGGAGGCAGGGACTCCTGGTGATTGATCAGTTGGTAGAATAGCTGGTATTTCAGTCGTTGGTACATATGGACCCCTTACAATGGATTGAAACAGAGTTCGGTCATGTCCATTAAGGAAGTTGACCATCCTGATTTTCCATTATGGGTATTCCTCTCTGACCAAGGTCGAAGGTTTAGACATAGAACCAATATTGAAAGCGTTATTCCACGTTTGAAAGTTTCCATATTTAGAGAAAAAGAAGATGAGCAATTGATCGTTTGAAAATGATTTATTCAATTTGCTCTGATACCAATTGTTGGTCCCAGATAGACTTAAAACTTTCTTTTTGTCACACACCCAAAATCCACATGCGGAGTATCACCGCCTGGAGGCGTGACTGACCAGGCTCAAGCCACCAATCATATTGAACATTGTAAGTAATAAATAAAATTCAATCCAACAATACGAAAGGTGTTCAAAACAAAACATAGTTAAGTGTTTAGCGGAAGCATAAATGTGAAAACCCAACATACATATTAAGTTCGAAATATTATAATGTTTTTAACATGGCACCCACTGTCCATGTCCCACAACGACCGCACCTCCCTGTGCAAGCTCCATGAGTACCTATCGACTTGCAAGGCATGTAACAACGAGTCAACAACAAAGTTGAGCGAGTTCACAGTTGATTGTTCAGTTATTGAGTTCATTTCAGAAATCTTAAGTTTGTTTCAGAATCATGTGTTACCCAATATCCTTGTTTCCCAAACCTTTACGATATTTAGTGGGGGCTTCCCATGTTGTATAATACTAGACTAGTTGTATCTATAGGTGTCCTTCCCAATTCCGAGGACAGTGATAAGTATGAGATTACGTAGGTTTTACGTAAGTGCCCTTCCCAATCCGAGGACAGTGGTACGTAGCGAGTACGTAGATTTAGCGCTGGCGTCCTTCCCAAGCCGAGGATGGTGATAAGTAGTCTAGTAGTGGTATATGTACAAGTTCTGTCGTAGTTATTCAATCCCATTCCCAACCCACCGGGAATCCCATGCCTTAGAAGTGTGAACTCACCTTGGTTTGCTCGGTGTGATTAATTACTTGATTCCAATTAATCAGTCAAGGCCTATGCTATGCACGTATTCACAATCAGTTTACATCTACATAATTCAGGTATAAATCATGATCATAAGGTATAGCTCAAGTAATGATAGCTACATAGCATTTAGTAGTTAATCGCATATTGACATGAGTTACATTTAACAACATATAGCTAACTCAGTTAACTCCTAACAGACTTAACTTAGTTACTGTGCAGTTTTCAAGCTCGACGAAACACCCTCTGTTTCGTCGTGATTACCCTCGGCGAAACTTCCCTGTTTCGTCGTGATTAGCGTTTCGTCCCTTAGATCAGTTACGTCGTGTAACTGATGATTACCCAGAAACCCTAATGCTCATTAACAGCCGTTTTATCATAACATCGATCATACAGTTTCATTACAATTAAACACTCATTATTCGTCATTGATCTATCACACATAATATCTAGCTTGAACCCTAAATCACAAGGTACCCTTATCCGATTTATGTTGAAATCTGAATGTATTCAACGATAAGACCTATTTAGCACAATTACAATATTAACAGAAACATGAGTAGTGAACGTAACCAATTACAATCATGAACGACAGAATCATCAAGCTTCCATAAGAACAACATCACATACAATCATCACTAAACCCTATTCTATATCGAACTGTTAACAAGCAAGCATAGGAGTCAGACATTCTTGGATCCTCACGATATACATAATAATTTCATAAGAAATTAGATATTAGCAAATAACTAACCGAAATGTATGGGGATCAGAACGAAGGACTTGAAAGTCTCCAAGGATGACAGTGATGGCTGCCGACGGTTAACGGAGAGGAAAAGAAAGCTAGGGTTCGCAAATCAGCCAAATACGTGTTCTAGTGCTACCCTATATTGTTATATAATCGAGCTGGGCCTTTACTGGGCCTCGGCATAATAGTGGGCTGGCGAAATGCTGTGTTTCGTCGAGATGAAGACGGCGAAACACTCCCTGTTTCGTCGAAGTGGTTTATGGCGAAACTGAAATTGTTACGTCGGGTTATAGCTCCGAATCTCAAACAGTTTGCAAGTTCATGTAACCAAACACTTTAATCACATTAAATAGGTAACTTATCAAATAAACATCTCAACATATAATCCAACGTGTACAAATACAAGGCAAACAAGTCGTGTAAGAAAACAACTAAACAAATAACGTGCAATTAACGTGAAGATGGAATCTTGGAAACTCGAGTTGTCACATTATCCCTAACTTGAAAGAAATTTCGTCCCGAAATTTAGCATGCAGTTACTGAGGAAGCTAGTTAAGTTGTGTGGTTTACTGGTTTTCCTGGGGTGTCACATCATCCCCCCGTTGATTTGGAATTTCGTCCCAAAATTCCGCAGTAGCTTCAGCCTCAGTAGTAGTTGCATTGTTCCCGAACAACTGGGGATACTTGAGTTGCATTTGATCTTTTCGTTCCCAAGTGACGGGAGTTCCAACGAACTCAAACAAGAGGTATTCTGGTATGCTTGAGGACCTTAACGTCTCGGTCCGTGATTTCAACTGGTTCCTCGGCGAATCGCAACTGATCGTCGATAGTGAGCTCCTTCAAAGGAACTATGAGGGTCTCATCTGACAGACATTTCTTCAGATTTGACACGTGAAATACGTTGTGAACTCCACCGAGTTCTGCTGGTAGGTTCAGTTTGTAGGCCACTTTGCCTATTTTCACTATGATTTCGAACGGTCCGACATATCGCGGATTGAGCTTGCCTCGTTTGCCAAAACGAACTACACCTTTCCAAGGTGAGACTTTGAGTAGCACTCGATCCCCAACCTGGAACTCGAGTGGTTTCCTGCGCTTATCAGCGTAGCTTTTCTGACGGTCATGAGCTGCCGCCATTCGTTGTCGTATCTGTGCAATCCTTTCCGTTGTGTCTACTACAACTTCTGGACCCGTGATCTGGCTGTCAGCAACTTCTGCCCAGCAAAGAGGTGATCGGCATTTACGTCCGTACAATGCCTCAAACGGAGTGGCTTGAATGCTGGTGTAGTAACTGTTGTTATACGAAAACTCCACCAAAGGGAGGTGTTTTTCCCAGCCGTTGCCGAAATCGATTACACATGCACGAAGCATGTCTTCTAGAGTTTGGATGGTGCGTTCAGACTGCCCATCCATTTACGGGTGATAAGCTGTGCTCATGTCTAATCGAGAGCCAAAAGATTTGTGCATCGCTTGCCACAGTTCTGAAGTAAAACGTGCATCACGATCGGAAATAATAGAGGTTGGCACCCCATGCCTCAAGACAACTTCCTTAAGGTAAACATCTGCTAAGGTGGAGAACTTATCCGTTTCTTTATAGCCAAAAAGAGTGTAGACTTTGTGAGTCGATCCACGATCACCCAAATGGTATCATTTCCATGTTGAGATCTAGGCAGGCCAGTAACGAAATCCATGGAAATTTGCTCCCATTTCCATTGTGGTATTTCTGGTTGTTGGAGTATGCCCGATGGTTTCTGATATTCGGTCTTGACTCTCGCACAAGTCAAACATTTGCTGACGTAAGTTGCTATGTGGGCTTTCATGCTAGGCCACCAATACGTAGTTCTGAGATCGTGGTACATCTTATCCGAACCAGGATGTACCGAGTAACGAGACTTATGTGCTTCATCCATTACAAGTTCTCGTAAATTTCCATAGAGTGGGACCCAGATGCGCCCTGTTACGTTTTGTTCTAACCGTTGCCTTGAGCCGCGTAGGGCTTCAGCCCTGACGTTTTCTGGTTTCAATGCTTCTGCCTGAGCATCTCGTATCTGGGAAGGAAGACTAGATTGAATGGTGAGTTGTAATGCTCGCATGCGCTTAGGTGTAGTATCTTTTCGACTGAGGGCATCGGCCACCACATTGGCTTTGCCCGGATGGTACTTGATGGCACATTCATAATTGTTTAAAAGCTCGACCCATCGACGTTGTCGCATGTTTAACTCCTTTTGCTTGAAGATATGCTCAAGACTCCTGTGATCGGTGTAAATAGTGCACTTGGTACCGTACTGGTAATGTCTCCATATCTTAAATACGAAAATAACAGCTCCCAGCTCCAAGTCGTGTGTTGTGTAATTTCTTCCATGAACTTTAAGTTGGTGTGATGTGTAGGCCATTACCTTGTCACGTTGCATCAACACACAACCAAGTCCCTAGATGGACGCGTCGTAATAAACCACAAAATCGTCTGTGCCCTCAGGCAATGAGAGAATAGGTGCGCTACAAAGTCTACTCTTCAAATGTTGGAACGCTGATTCTTGAGCATCACCCCAACGATAGGTGACACCCTTCTGAGTCACTAGAGTAAGCGGCTGCGCAATTTTCGAGAAATCTTTGATGAACCTTCTGTAGTAGCCCGCCAAACCCAAGAATTGGCGGATTTCTGTTGGTGTACGCGGTGCAGGCCAGTTCTTGATCGAGTCTACCTTGGATGGATCAACATGAATCCCATCCTTGTTTACCACGTGGCTTAGGAAGTGGACTTCACGAAGCCAAAAGTTGCATTTTGAAAACTTGGCGTACAACTGTTCTGTTCGAAGGAGTTCTAAAATAAGCCGTAGATGATGCTCGTGTTCCTCCTGACTCTTAGAATAGATCAGGATGTCGTCGATGAATACAATAACAAACTTATCCAGGTAGGGCTTGCACACTCTGTTCATAAGATCCATGAAAACCACAGGTGCGTTTGTTAACCCGAATGGCATGACCAGAAACTCGTAGTGGCCGTAGCGAGTTCTGAATGCTGTTTTGGAGATGTCCTCGTCTCGGACTCTCAGTTGATGGTAGCCTGATCTCGGATCAATCTTTAAATACAAGCTCGACCCTTGCAACTGGTCGAATAGGTCATCAATGCGTGGAAGAGGATAGCGATTCTTCACGGTCACCTTGTTGAGTTCACAGTAATCGATACACATTCTGAAGGTACCGTCTTTCTTCTTCACAAATAATACTGGAGCTCCCCAGGGCGAAGAGCTAGGACGAATAAAACCTTTATCCAAGAGTTCTTGTAGTTGAGTGGACAGTTCTTCAAGTTCTGATGGAGCTAAACGATAGGGTGCACGAGCTATAGGCGCTGCTCTAGGAGCTAGGTCGATTTGAAACTCAACCTGACGATGGGGTGGAAGACCAGGTAATTCCTCAGGAAATACCTCAGGAAAATCACGTACGATCGGGATATCTTCTATCTTCTTCTCTTTCGCTGATGCGTCAGTAACGAGGGCTAGAATAGCAGTGTGGCCCTTTCGCAAACACTCCTGGGCCTTGAGAAAGGAGATTATGCCCACCACAGCACCAATCTTGTCGCTTTGAATTTCGAGAGGTTCTTTACCAGAACGGGGAATACGAACAATCTTCTCTTTGCATAGGATCTCTGCTTGCTATTGGGATAACCAATCCATCCCAATGACTATGTCAAAACTACCCAGAACTATAGGAATAAGATTGATGGAGAAGGTCTGACCCGCTAAAACGAGATTACAACCCTTAATTACATGCGTGGCCTCTAGGATTTTACCATTTGCTAACTCTACTATGTGCTTGGTGTTCATAAGTGTTGGTGTGCGCTTGAGCATTTGACTAACTTTTATAGACACATAACTGGTATCGGCACCCGAATCAAATAAAACAGTAACATAAAAGTCGTCGACAAGGAACTTACCCATCACTACGTTAGGATCATTCCTTACGTCACCCTGACCCAGCACGAACACTCGACCCCTAGCACCGTTGCCATCATTGTATCCCCCATTATTGCCCCCATTATTGTTCCCATTTCCTTGGTTGTGGTTCTGATTCTGATTCTGATTTAACTGTGGGCAGTGTCTCTTGAAGTGACCTTCAGCGCCACACTGAAAGCATCCCCTGTTGCCCTGTTGCTGTTGCTGATTCTGCGGTGCTTGTTGTTGCTGCTGATGATTCTGATTTGCAGGCCGTGAGCTCTTGTAATCCTTGGCTTCATGACCCATCTTGAGACACCTCTGACAACGTCCCTTGTTGCACTGACCACTGTGGTGCCTGTTGCATTTGTTTCACTTTGGGTGGTTTCCTCGATATCCACCCTGCCCTTGACTACCAGAAGATTGCTGACCAGGACTCTGGTAGTCATCAATCTTTCGCTGCTGCGCCTGGGACTGAACTATAGTCGAACCCTTGCTGGAGGCACCCTCCCATTTTCATTTGTTGTCACTGGGAATAGCAGAAGTAGTAGTTGAAGTAGCACCTATACGCTTAGGCAGCTTGTTCTGTTCCACTGCCTGGTCTGTGAGACGATGAGCAAGACGAGTAACATCCTGGATGGTAGCAAGGTTAGCAGCAGTCACATGGCTTTGAATCTCTGGTACTAAGCCTTTGAGGTACAGCTCGATGCGCTTGATGGGAGGATCCACCATAGTTGGACATAACACTGCCAGTTCATTGGATCGCTTCGTATACGCCTCTATCTCTGACCCCGTCATCTTCAGGTTAAAGAAGTCCACTTCCAGCTTGTGGATGTCATCACGATTACAGTACTCTCGCTTGATCAGTTCCTTGAAGTCGTTCCATGGGGTGGCATTAGCAGCTGCCAGCCCTAACATTTGAACTTGCGCGTTCTACCAAGTCAGCGCAGTGCCTTCGAGGGTACCAATGGCATACTTCACCCTACGAGCCTCAGGGCATTCACACATTTCGAAGACCGATTCGAGCTTCTCGAACCAGTGGAGGAGTCCTACGGCTCCTTCAGTGCCACTGAAAGTACTAGGACGACAGTCCATGAACGTCTTGAACGTGCACACAGGCGGCTGAGCATGCTGACCTCCTGCTTGAGCGGCTGCAAGTGCCGCAACAACTTGTTCATTGATTAAAGCCGTCAGTTGGGATTGATTCATGTTGACACGTCCACTCATGATCTTCATACCAAAGGAAATATGAGTGAGAGAGGTTCGCGAAAGTACGATGACAGAAGAGAGTGAGCACGCATGTGTTTCAAGCATTACATTTATCTAAGCATACTATGAGCAATGTACTATGTAACTAACAAGTAGGAAATATAAACATAAACCATATCACCTATAGTGTTGAGCCTTGCACGTGGAGCGAAGCGTTGTTGTGGATCGTTGAGCACTGTACAGGTTATAGTCTGGTTTTAACAAAAACTTTTCCCTTATTAAAACCAAGTTCACTATAACCAATGGCTCTGATACCAATCTATCACACCCCCAAAACCCACATGCGGAGTATCACCGCCTGGAGGCGTGACTGGCCAGGATCAAGCCACCAATCATATTGAACATTGTAAGTAATAAATAAAATTCAATCCAACAATAGGAAAGGTGTTCAAAACAAAACATAGTTAAGTGTTTAGCGGAAGCATAAATGTGAAAACCCAACATAAGTATTAAGTTCGAAATATTATAATATTTTTAACATGGCACCAACTATCCATGTCCCACAACGACCGCATCTCCCTGTGCAAGCTCCATGAGTACCTATCGACCTACAGGGCATGTAACAATGAGTCAAAAACAAAGTTGAGCGAGTTCACATTTGATTGTTAAGTTATTGAGTTCGTTTCAGAAATCGTAAGTTTGTTTCAGAATCATGTGTTACCCAATATCCTTGTTTCCCAAACCTTTACGATATTTAGTGGGGGCTTCCCATGTTGTATAATACTAGACTAGTTGTATCTATAGGTGTCCTTCCCAATTCCGAGGACAGTGATAAGTATGAGATTACGTAGGTTTTACGTAAGTGCCCTTCCCAATCCGAGGACAGTGATAAGTATGAGATTACGTAGGTTTTACGTAAGTGCCCTTCCCAATCCGAGGACGGTGGTACGTAGCGAGTACGTAGATTTAGCGCTGGCGTCCTTCCCAAGCCGAGGACGGTGATAAGTAGTCTAGTAGTGGTATATGTACAAGTTCTGTCGTAGTTATTCAATCCCATTCCCAACCCACCGGGAATCCCATGCCTTAGAAGTGTGAACTCACCTTGGTTTGCTCGGTGTGATTAATTACTTGATTCCAATTAATCAGTCAAGGCCTATGGTATGTACGTATTCACAATTAGTTTACATCCATATAATTCACGTATAAATCACGATCATAAGGTATAGCTCAAGTAATGATCGCTACATAGCATTTAGTAGTTAATCGCATATTGACATGAGTTACATTTAACAACATATAGCTAACTCAGTTAACTCCTAACAGACTTAACTTAGTTACTGTGCAGTTTTCAAACTCGGCGAAACACACTTGTTTCGTCGTGAATCCCGTTCGACGAAATACCATCTGTTTCGTCGTGATTACCCTCGGCGAAACTCCCCTGTTTTGTCGTGATTGGCGTTTCGTCCCTTAGATCAGTTACGTCGTGTAACTGATGATTACCCAGAAACCCTAACGCTCATTAACAGCCATTTTATCATAACATCGATCATACAGTTTCATTACAATTAAACACTCATTATTCGTCATTGATCTATCACACATAATATCTAGCATGAACCCTAAATCACAAGGTACCCTTATCCGATTATGTTGAAATCTGAATGTATTCAATGAAAAGACCTATTTAGCACAAGTACAATATTAACAGAAACATGAGTAGTGAACGTAACCAATTACAATCATGAACGACAGAATCATCAAGCTTCCATAAGAACAACATCACATACAATCATCATTAAACCCTATTCTATATCGAACTGTTAACAAGCAAGCATAGGAGTCATGCATTCTTGGATCCTCGCGATATACACAATAATTTCATAAGAAATTAGATATTTGCAAATAACTAACCGAAATGTATGGGGATCAGAACGAAGGACTTGAAAGTCTCCAAGGATGACAGTGATAGCTGCCGACGGTTAACAGAGAGGAAAAGAAAGCTAGGGTTCGCAAATCAGCCAAATACGTGTTCTAGTGCTACCCTGTATTGTTATATAATCGAGCTGGGCCTTTACTGGGCCTCTGCGTAATAGTAGGCTGGCGAAACGCTGTGTTTCGTCGAGATGAAGACGGCGAAACACTCCCTGTTTCGTCGAAGTGGTTTATGGCGAAACTGAAATTGTTTCGTCGGGTTATAGCTCCGAATCTCAAACAGTTTACAAGTTCATGTAACCAAACACTTTAATCACATTAAATAGGTAACATATCAAATAAACATCTCAACATATAATCCAACGTGTACAATTACAAGGCAAACAAGTCATGTAAGAAAACAACTAAATAAATAACGTGCAATTAACGTGAAGATGGAATCTTGGAAACTCGAGTTGTCACACTTTTCACGTAATATGGCAAGTGATTTCAACAAATATGAAAATAGTGTGTGGAAACAGAAATCAGACTTTCAAGAAACAAGACCTACAGAATTTTCAAGTTTATATCACTTTGAAACAAAATGGTTTACAAGGTGATTGTGAGGTTATTATCTATTACAAACGAATACTTGTGTAATTCTGTGGTGAAAGGACAATGGAGTTTTTGTTATATGTATTGAATGCTTGGCTTAACACATCGTCCTTTGCTTGTTGAGCTTTCTATTTATAGAGAGCCCAGGGGCATGAATAAATATTTGTTTATTCATGTTTATGTCCTGCAAAAAGTAGCTTCTTGACATGTTCATTGAATCTGATTATCAAGTTGCCTTAGTCATCATGAGATCCAATAATGTCAAGTTGCTTTGGTTATTGTGGCAGGGTGGAACTCGTTCAGACAAGTGGGGTTTTATCAGGATTTCTGATAACCACTTCATCAGAAATTCTGATGAACAAATCATCAGAACATCCGATGATCAGATTTACCAGAAACTGATGATATTTCATCAGAAATATCATCAGATCCATCAGAATAGCCTTTTCTGATAATCTTCTCTTGTTCTTGATCAACTTCTTATTCTTTGATGGAGAGGTGTTGTTCTTTTCAATCGCCCTATCTAGTTTCTTCTTGTTGTTTGAACTTCAGGTCTTTATCTTCATCTTCGGATCAGGTTGAATAAGTTTTTCTTCAACACTTACAAATAAAGTTTCCTAAGAAGAACCTCGAAGCACACCTCTTTTGCCAGATGTTTGAAACTTGTAGCAGCTAACTTGCTAAGTGCATTGCGTGCTTGTTTTCACTTCTATTAATATGATTTACCCTGAAAGTCTGAAACTTCTCAATCAAAGACTTTGCCTGCTGAAGATATAACGCCATGGTTTCATCTTTCGCATCATAAAGACCGTTGATTTGTCACGCAACTAGTAAAGAATCAACGTATGCTTCTAGATTCTTTGCACCAATTTTAATTGCTAGGTGAAGACCCGCAAGAAATGCTTCATATTCTGCTTCGTTGTTGGTGCTTTTAAAATCCAACCGAATGGCGTAAGTAAATTCATGATTGTCGGGGCTGACTTGTAGCAGTGACCGTTTGGCCAAATCTGCTCACTTTCTGCTAATACGGGGAGACTACAAGGTAGAACGATTAGCCCGAATCTACACCAACGAGATCATTTGTAATCATGGGATGCCTCGTGACATCATCTCTGATCGTGATGCTCGGTTTACCTCGCGACTGTGGGAAACGTTTCAAACGGCTCTCGGTACATTCATGGTGAAAAAGGATTGAAAGATGGTTTCTAACTTTCTTTCAACTCTTTTACACTCAATGCACTCAAAACCGATAGGACCGGACCTTGATCTAGTCTCCTACTCATTCTCAGTGTTGTGCTAGCTCAAGATCTAGATTCTACTCACAAGGCCACCGACTTCGGGTTAACCAAGAACAACCGTCTTGAACTGGTTAACTGGTCGAACTAGGGTGATTCCTGTTTGATCGGGTCACTTGGGTCGAGATGGGGTTCTGTTGGTTAACACGTTGTCAAAACGTCTCGATAAAACGACAAACAATCAAAACAGCCAAGTGAAAGATGAACGGAACAATCGGAACGGAGTGCCATCCGACCGGACTACTGTCCGAACGAATAGCCATCCGAGCGGCCGGCTGTCCGAACGACCTACATCTTGGGTCCCACACTTAACCAACTTTATCTGAAGTCTGAGTGTTGAACGAGTTACTATCCGACCGGACTACCATCCGACCGAATTACCCTTCGGATCATGAGATACTTGGAATTTAACACTCAGTTGATTTTGAAACATGTTCAACACACTAAGGATGCCATCCGACCGGACTACTGTCCGATCGAGTGACAACCTGCTGTGAACTTGATTCTCGCTGAAGTGTCAACCTATCGGATTGCCGTCCGATCAGACGACCGTCCGATCGACCGACCTGAAAGGTAGAGATACTTCAATGTTTTCAAATGCTACAACGAAAACTTCAAAGGTCAAGCCATCATACACAAACACATCCTTCTCAAAGGAAGAAACAATCCACTCGAATAGTCATCCGACCGGACTACCGTCTGACCGGATAACCATCCGAACAGATTGTCATCCGCACGACTAGCTGTCCGACCGGATTACCATCCGACCGAACTACTATCCGAGCCACTTACACTTTGCATCGTTAAACGCGTCACTTATCATCATGCTATCATTCTGATCAGGCTAATCCTACTCTCTAGCGCTCCCTTCAATCCATCAATCGCTGTGAGTATACTCGATCCCTTTTTGCTTTACGCACTTTTGGGTGTTACATACGTTACTTGTACTAAATCACAACGAACACACTACGCAATACTTTAAACGCTAACCGTTACCGCATGTTATACGTGACTTAATGAATGCTTGTTTGTTATGTTTACACATAGAATGCTGTCTACCTGCCTTAGCAACGATAGTACTATAGTTTGGACTCAGCACTGCTCACGCGGGGGTTGTTAAGGACAATTATATGCATGGATTATAGTGGTAAGCATGTATTACGAACAGCCTTGGGCAGTCAACCCGCAGTCATAGGTATCGATAGGTCTATGTCGATAACTAGCATGCCTCATTTCACTCTGTGTACGTGCTGGTTATGCGTAACGCTTTCGAACCCTTTATGCTATTATCAAACTTGTATGCTCACCTTTACACTATGAGTATTGACTTTTATTTTAACGTATATGAGAGGTGCTTAGGATGCTTATCTTCTAGGAAATCGAGGCTAGAATAAGGTCTTAGAGGCCAACAAATAGTTGTCTGTACAAATGAAATCTGAGTTGTCGGAACAGAACTATTTGCCTAGATTTTGTCTGTAATAATTTGTTTATCTTTTAAGACATGGTATGGGACATGTTACTTTAAATTAATTGGTAATGATAATTGTTATGGAAACTTCTGGACAATCTGTTTCGCTCAGTGCCATGCCCCGATGTTTCCGCCATCGGTTGGGGTGTGACAGATTGGTATCAGAGCCATAACTATAGGGAATTAGGCAAGACTCGACCTAGTACGGGTCGATGTCTTAGAAACCTAGTCTATAGTTAGGAACCAACAGACCGACTCGTACATGTCCAGTAGGGATTATGTATGAGCTTACCTGCTATTTCTCACTATTCTCGCCTACACTACACTATCACTGCACTCGAATTTACAAATATGAATGAGCTATTAAGTTGAGATTAGGTGTGAAAACCGTAAACTCTCGATTTAATTGCTTGTTCAACCTGCATTTTATCTATAAACACGAGAAATAGCGTTGAAATAGGAGTGAAGTCCATACTTTGACGCATGATTCTCTTTATTTCATCAAAAACAGGGACGAAGTTGTTAAGCCAGGGGTGAAACCCTAACCTTGACAATTCGTTCCGATCCTTCTTTTGTTTTTCAAAACTCTCACCAAAGTCTCGACGGACTCCAATGACCTGAAGTCACGATATGACTAACGGGATGCGTGCCCAACGCCCAAGAATCGAGGCAAAGGCACTGTCCTGACGGTCAAATGTGCACAACAAGTCCTTGTGAATAGTTGAACCACTTTGGATAGTCGAAGTCTAATAGCCGCAGACGATCTATTTCTTGATTTTTTATGTGTTTCGATTCTAAGCCTGCAACTGCTGACTCTGATGATTCGTCAATTTTATGTGTTTATATGTGTGATTAACTGTTTTTGTGTTTAACTTTGGAGGCTTGTATGATTTTTGCTTCCACTTCGATCGACACGCACGACTCGCACTGCATTCTATCTCAAAACGCTGACAAATCGCTAAATTATATACGACCTTTTGCTATGTTACACGCTTATACTACACTACCCGATATACTAAACACGATCGCTATATTCGAATATGCACGGACTTTGAATGATAGGTTTCTGTATTCTGGCTGCCTCTGGTGATTACATGCTTATGTGCTTCTGTGCTCAACGTGCTTACGTGATTATGCGTTTCTTTGTTTATGTGATTATGTGCTTATGTGCTTATGTGATACATGATTATGCGTGTTCCTAAGCTTTAGTAAGTATTAGACGTGTGAGGTGAGATTTGATTTTGACGTGTCTGAGACCTATGACGATGTCTGTTGCAGACAATGTCAACTGGACCATCATCCGGATCCCGTCACCCACGACTCTCTCGTCAAGAACAGAGGGACAAACGCCTTGCTGCCATCCTCGCGAAACAAGTGGCCAAGGTTGTGCCTCAGATCGTGAGTGAGATTTACGAGAATGTTAGCAAATCGTCTGAGGAGTCTAGAACCGAAGCTCCTAAAACTGCTACTGTTTTCAGCTTTAAGCAATTCAAGGCATGCGGTCTAAAGGAATTCACTGGAGAAGATGGCCCAATGTCTATGTTTCAATGGTTCGATTCCATCGAAGTCACTCTGCGCCAAAGGGGCTGTCCTGAAAATCTCCATACCCTAAACGCTACCGGCGTCTTCCAGTCCCGCGTATTAGACTGGTGGACGGCCGAGAGAAACAAACGCGGGAATGATGCAGCTTAAGAGCTGACTTGGGAAGAGTTGAAAGCCATCATGATGGACGAATTCTTCCCTCCCCATGAACGCCAAAAGCTGGAGGACGAGTTTTGGAACATCAAGCAGAAGGATGGAGACAACGATGCCCTGACTGCTCGCTTCAAGCAGCCCAGCATCATCTGTCCCGATCAAGTGAAGACGTCGGACATGGCCATCAAGAAATACATTCGAGCTCTACCTGACTGTGTTGTGGATTTTTTGCATGCCGCAAAGACCACAACGATCGAAGAAACTTACTTGCTTGCCGCTGAAATCAACGACAAGCGGGTAAAAGCTGGCGTTTGGGATAAAGCTTCGAAGAGCCTGCACCAAGTCACCACCGGACCAACTGCCGAAACCGCCGCCGCTCAACCATCAAAGTCCTCACATCGCAAGAAGAAGAACAACAACAACAACAGCTCCAGCAACAAGAACTGTGCTGTCACCACCACTATGGCTCCTCTTCAAGCCGTACCGGCTCAGCAGCAGCACCATCACCGACCAGCACCAGTTGCTTATGCACCACCAGCAAAGCGTGCATACACAGGCCCCCACCCGGCTTGCCCAACATGTTCTTATCATCACCCGGTGGGTCTCGCCTGTCGTTTCTGCGCTCAGTACAACCTGTATGGCCACTTCACCGCTAACTGCCATACTGGTCCTTATCAAGCCCGAGCTCAAGCCACTGCTCATCAAGCTCTGCTCCCAGCCCCACAAGGCCAACAAACGGCTCAGGCACCCGCGATCAACGCCAGAGTCTTCTTCGCATGTGGTGACCCCAACCACTTTGCGAACATGTGCCCGAAGAGGGTGCTGAAACAAGAGCCCCAGCAGCAACAGCAACATCAGCAGCAAAAGCCTCAGTAGCAGCAACAAGCCGCACGCGCCAGAACTTTCAACATCAATGTGCGCCAAGCCCTGACTAACAACAACGTGGTCAATGGTACGTTCCTTGTGAATGGTATTTATGCTTCGTGTTTGTTTGATACTGGAGCCGATAATTGCTTTGTGTCATTCGAATTTGAGAAACTCCTTAGTCGTAAGCGCTCCCAACTCTCCTCGACATTCGATGATGTAGTCGCTACCGGAAGAACTGTCGCCGCTAATTCTGTTCTTCGTGATTGTACTCTTGAGCTCAACAATCACATCTTCCCAATCGACCTTATTCCGATGCAACTCGGAAGTTTTGACGTCATACTAGGCATAGACTTTCTTCGCGAAAACCATGCTGAAGTTGTGTGCTTCGATAAGATGATTCGATTCTCGCTCGTGAAAGGTGATTTATTGTGTGTCTATGGTGAAACTGCTTCGAAAGGTCTCAAGCTCATGTCATGTGTCCAAGTAAGCAAGTATCTCCGCAAGGAATACAGAGCTTTCTTGGCTAACATTGTAGTAGCGGAGAAGGATGTTGGTGCATTGAATGTCTGATGACTACGTCTTAATCAAGTCTTATGTCTAGATAGAATGAACGAGCACACAATAGAGTTAAAATTAGGGTTTGTATATGTTAATATAGGTGAGTTCGCTTGAAATGACATCATGTCATGTCAAGCGAAACCCAATCATGTGAG
This sequence comes from Helianthus tuberosus, assembly GCA_030545235.1. Classification (NCBI taxonomy): domain Eukaryota; kingdom Viridiplantae; phylum Streptophyta; class Magnoliopsida; order Asterales; family Asteraceae; genus Helianthus; species Helianthus tuberosus. Next base: position 28,224 of record JARYGA010058993.1, on the reverse strand, counting down.
TTCGCTAGAAAGTAACTCGTGACATCTCAAGCGAACCAGCTTTAACTATAAATAGGTGATGTGTGCCATGTCATTTGAAGCGAACGTGTGTGTGTGAGAGTCAAGGTGCTGCCAGAATTTCATCAGAAATCATTGTAAAGACTCAGGAAATCAGTAATAGAGAAGAATTGAAAAGGAAACAAGTTGTGCGACTTCGTTTACTTTGATTCCGCCTTAGTAAATGAAGATGAACTGCCTTTACTGACTGTTTAGGGTCACAAACACGATCCAACAAGTGGTATCAGAGCTCAGGACAAGGAGTTCATACCATTGTAGCTTGAAATCATCGGATTTTCTTACTTCTACCCTTTCTTTTCTGATTCGGACATAATTCACGGTTGAAATGGCCTGAAACTCATATATATCAAGTGAAATAGAGTATTAACTAATCCTTGAAAGAATTGGACTAAAATACGGCTTAAAATTGATCAAAATCATATGTTCGCTTGAAACTGTTCGTGAAAAGATGACGTCATAGGTGTTATCGCTTGAAATACATAGGTGTTCTCGCTTGAAATCACCTTTCGCTTGAAAATATTGTCTCAGTTGGCTTGAGTTGAGGTTTCGCTTGAAAACTCAAGTGAATTAAGGGGTTTCGCTTCAAGTAGACTGATTTCACTTCAAGTTCACTTGAAGGGTTTCGCTTGAACTTGATTTGTTATTTCGCTTGAAAAGCTATCTTGCTTTAAAACTGTTTTCGCTTGAACAGATTCCGCTTGAATCTGTATTTTTCAAAATCAAGAAATTTCTAAGTGTTTGCTGATTTTTCAGGTACGTACAAGATGGATGATCTATTCATGAATCCGTTTAGTGATATGTATTCCTTTGCTGGAAATTCTGGAGATGATACTTCACCTAGTAACACCAATGAGAACACGCCGAATACGAAGAAAAGTTTATCAGTTGCTCTATGTGTGGAAAGTGCTTTCGGAACTTACAACAAACCTCCGAAGTTGATGGCAATCGAAGAGTACAGTCGGTGGGCCAAGAAGTTTGAAGAATGGTTGAAAGCCTTCGCTTATCCCAGCTGGAAGAGTCTAAAGAATGGATATAATGATGGAGGCAAAACTGGAGAAAGCTTGACAACAACTGAAGAAATAAAAGCATTTGTTGCTGAGCAAAAATGCATCGCACTGCTATTTCAGTCTGTCCGAGAAGATATAATATCTTTGATCGAATACACTAATGCTCAAGATCTCTGGCAAAAGTTGAAAGTTAAATGTTTAGGAAGTGCAGAAATAGTGAAAAACAAAAAGAAACTGCTTAGAAAAGAATTTGATTTATTTGGGTGTTTAAAGAATGAATCAGTTTGTAAAATGATTGAGAGGTTTGGGCACCTGAAGCTGGAACTGGTGAGACATGAAATTTTCTATTCTCAAGAAGAGCTAATCGACAAATTGTTTGATTCATTGCCAGATGAGATGGATTGGCAATATTATGCATTGATGTTGAAGAATATGATTAAGCCTGAAGTTCTTACGGTGGATTTGTTGATTAAAAGACTAGAGAGTCACGAGCTGGAGATAAAGAAAACGCACAAAGTCAATCACTCGTCGTATCAACAGAACTTGGATTTGTATTATCCAAAAAGCATGATGCCAAAGAATACATCTCCCAAGACTGCATTTTCTGCTGAAAATTCCTACACATCAGACAAAGAAAGTCAAAGCAGTGGATTTCACAGTGGTTCTTCATCACATTCAAGTCAGTCTGATGCAAAGAACTTATTTCAATGCAACATCGCTGTAGACTTGAAGAACGATCAAAACTTCAGCAAGGAGTCGGCAAAGCAACAGATGGTTTTCTTAGCATCTGTGCTAGAATCATATGAAAGCCTTGTAGCAGGGAAGATAGGCAACACCAACCTGACAAAAGAAGATTATGATCAGATAGATCCTGAGGAGATGGAATTGATCGACATAAGGTGGTACCTGGCCAGTGCAGTTCGTCGGGCACAGCGTTTTATGGAGATAACTGGAAGAAAGTCTATTGGTGGACCATCTACCAAGTTGGGCTTTGACAAGTCTAAAGTGACGTGCTTTAAGTGCAAACAAAAAGGTCACTTTAAGCGTGAATGCCGAAATACGTATGCTGATGAGTCTGAAAACCCGTTTAGAGAAGACTACTACAAGAAAGTGATTTATCATCAGAATAGATCGGAGCCGCCAAGAATGAAGCAGCTTGAGGATAACAAAGAGAAATCTAGAGCTCTTGCTATAATTCACGACGATGAAGGTTTCGACTGGAGCGAGTTGTTACCTGAAGAGGATGCGGTTGGATATGCATTCATGGCAAAATCTGAACCTGTTCCTTGGAAAGACACCAGATCTGAAGAACAGAGGTATGCTTACAGGAAGATGATAGCGCAACAAAGAATGATCAATATATCTGGTATCTATCTTGAAGCAAAAAGAGCCAGGAGATGGGATCCAGACAGAGAATGTTATCTTGACCCCTACGGAAACATTGCTATTGATATGGAAACCATAATTAAAGAAATGAAAGAAGAAGATGATTATTGGCAAAGAAAATGGTGGGGAAGCGGAGAAGAGGAAGAAGAGAAAAAGAAAGAGAAAGAAGAAAAAGAGAAGTCAAAGAAAGTTGATACTGGAATCATTGACACGACTCAAAAGTTAAATGCTGAAAACATGGGAAAGATGGCTGACAAGGTGCTGGCTGCTAAGGCACTTGAGGTAGACTCTAAATCCGTCTCTGAGTCTAAAAGCCAGGTCAGTTCAAACGTGTCAACGACTGATTCAGGTAAGAAAGTCAGTGGTGATGTTGACTGCAAAAATTGCATCAAAGAATGCAAAGTTTGTAGTACAGTCACTTATCTCAATGGTAAGAAGGTTATTGATCTGACTGCAAAGGTCAGAAGTGTTGAGGATCAAATCCTTGATCGTGATAAAATGGTGAAAGCTTCAACTGAATGATTGAAAGAATTAAATAACAAAATTGAGAATGATAAAATTGATCTAGAAAAAGATAGGAAAGAAAATGAGAGGTTAGTTCTTGAAAATCGTCAGATTACTGAAAAATTTGAGAAGCTTAAAAGCACGGTTAAAGATAATGATGATAGAAACGGTAAAACATACAAAGAAAATTGTCATTTACAAATTGTTTTGAGGATCAAAGAAGAATTAATCAATAAACAATTGGATGAGATTGCTAAATTGAAACTTCAATTTGAAGAAGCTAAGATTGAGAATGAGCGTATCAATTTGAAATTGAACAGTTACAGCTCTGCAAGTTTTGTTTTGCAACACATTGTTCCCAAACCCATTGGGAAAAACAAAGCAGGCGAAGATGTATACTGTGATGGAACTGGGGTCGGGTTTCATAAAGTTCCGCCACCAGTTCTAGACAATTATTCGAAAAAGCAATCTGGATTGGTTAATCTTGAAGATGAAAATGAAGTGAAACTTCCTGATTCAATTGATGTGACATTTTTTTCATCATCCAATGACGATAATGTCCAAACTGAAGTGATAAAAAGTGTGGTTGAAAATGTTCTAAAATCTGAAAGTGACACTACTGAGGAAGATGAATGTTTTCTGGACAATTACATTCCGAAAACAAAATCCAAAAACAACTTAACTGATGAACCGGGTCTTGTGATGTACAAGATGGCTGGATCTGATAAGTTGTATTCGGATTCTGATTTTCCTCTGGAGAATGTAAATGTTTCAAAATTGACGAATGTGTTCAAAATGGTTGAAATTGATTTGACTGAAGTAAAGAGTTTAAAACAAACAAGGAGGCAAATGAATTTTGAGAAAGATAAAGCTTACTACAAGAAACCTGTTACACCGCGTTTTTGTAACAACAATCGAAACAGATGGTCGGGTGGATATCAAGGTGGTAAGAGTTATCAGAAAAAGAGTTTTCAAAACAAGAAGTTTGTTGAGAAGAAAGTGTTTGTGAACGGTTCAATTTCACTTTTTGATGAGGAAAATGAATTTTTTTCAAAATCAAATGAAGAATTTTTTGAGAAGAGGGCTTCACAAACTCAGTCTGAAGGTACAAATCGGGTAGTTGATACTCGTACATGTTTTAGATGTAACAAAGTTGGTCACATTGCAAGAAATTGCACCAACTTCAAGCCTAAGACTGAAGTTGTTGAAAGTCAAAAGAAGAAGGTTGATGCAAAAGGAAAAGCTCCAATGGTTGTTGAGAAAGTTTTGAAAAATGAGAAAACAAAAGTCAAAATTGAACCTGTTAAGAAATTGGTAACTAAAAATGAAAAATTTTATAAACGGGTTGCTTCATCTCAACAAACATGGAAACCAAAAGTGGTTGACAAGAAAGAAAGTTCATCTAAACCAAAGGTTTCAGAGAAAGAAAAACAATCGTCTTCTACTACTCCGGTAAAGATGGATGTCCCTTTGGATTATTATGAACAATTGGAGAAACAACCTTCTACTCCAACAGAGAAAAAGAATGTTCAAAAGAAAAAGCAACCAACCGGTCAACTTAAGATAGATGAGTTTTTCTTATATAAAAAGGTTGAGGTTGGATCAGAAGAAAGCTTAAAAATGAATGATAAAAATTTTCCGCCACTTTACACTACAAAATCTCACATTAAAGTCCAGTTACCTGAGTCAAAAGAGGCTTGGGTAGCATCAAAATCTCACTAAAAATTTTGGACTTGCCGGAGCTTCCTAGTTGGTAATTGTGAAGCATGAATCGGCATCTTTATTGAAATATGTTTTAAAATCAAATTGTGATATGTACAGGAAATTCTGAGAGCTATTTCACGATGGATTATGGATAGTGGAGCGTCTCGACATATGACAGGGAAGACTGCATTGTTGTACGATGTTAGAAATTTCAATGGAGGTTACGTGGGATTCGCAGGAAACCAAGGTGGTAGAATTGTTGGTGAAGGAACGTTATCCAATGGGATTGTTACGTTTGAAAGAGTTAACTACATTGCTGAGCTGGAGAATAATCTGCTGAGTATCTCGCAGATTTGTGACAGGATGTATACCACTCACTTCACAGACAAAGAATGTTTGATCTTGAAGCCAGGATTTGTTATCCCTGAAGAATGGATTATCATGAGGGCACCAAGAGTCAATGATCTGTACGTGTTGGACATGAGTGTAGCTACTACAACCATGGGTCAGGCTCATTTTTTGTGTCTAGAGCAACAGAGAAAGAATTGAAGTTGTGGCACCGAAAAATGGGGCATATACACCTGAGGAAAATGAATCACTTGGTGCACAATGATTTAGTTCTTGGAGTTAATATGAAAGGTTTTCATCTGGAAGGGGAGTGCATTAGTTGCATCAAAGGCAAGCAGAAGAAAAAGTCACACCCTAAAAAGCAAGTCAATTCAGTTTCCAGACCATTAGAGAGACTACATATGGATCTGTTTGGTCCAGTAAACGTCAAAAGTATTACAGGGGATCTCTACTGTCTTGTGGTTACTGATGATTATTCCAGATTTTCGTGGGTATCATTCTTGAAGTTGAAAGATGAAACGTTTGATAGTTTGATGGCGTTGTTCAGAAAGATTGAAAATCTGTACCAAAGGCGTATCAAAAGAATTTGAAGTGATAATGGTACTGAGTTCAAGAACAACAAGATGGAAGAATTTTGTGATGAAAGAGGTATATTGCATGAATTTAGCGCGCCTTACACTCCGCAGCAGAATGGATTAGCTGAAAAAAGAACAGGACGCTAATTGAAACGGCCAGAACAATGCTTGCTGATTCAAAGCTTCCGATAAATTTTTGGGCAGAAGCAGTTTCCGCCGCATGCTATACACTCAACCGGGTTCTCACTGTGAAAAAATTCAACAAGACATGCTTTGAGTTGATTAACAATCGAAAACCGAACCTTAAGTATTTAGAACCGTTTGGGTCTCCTTGTACAGTTCTATAGCCTTTTGGTAAGTTTGGTCTAAAGAGTATTGAAGGAATATTTGTGGGTTACTCGAGTCCACAAAGACGAGTCTTTGTTCCAAGTCTGAAGCACATCATCGAAGCACAACATGTTGAGTGTCAGGGGTATACTATGCCGCCTCAAAATCCCGGTGATTCATGGCGTTTTAATTATGATAAATTGTGGGATTCGTTTGACATGGAATAAGAAAAGGAAGAAGAAGAAGATTTCTTTGATGAGTTGGATATTTTGAGAGAGTATGAAGAATCGCAAGAAAGGTTCCCAGCTGAGTATTCAAGAAGACCACAACAAACTTCAAACGATGATGAAGCAGGTCCAAGCAATGCTGGTGAACATGATGATATCCAACAAAATGAAGTTGCTCAAGATAATCAGTCGGCACAGAATGATAATCAAGAATCTGAGAACATGCCAATATTTGATCGTGGTGATTCAGATTCTGAGGGGGAGCAAATTCAGATCTCAAGTCAAACAAACCCAGTCAGTGAACAAGGTGCAAATCAGAATGTTACTAATCTGGAAGGTGAGGTAGATGTTCCAGGCGAAGTAATGCCACGAACTCTTTCATATCATCCAGAGGAATTGATCATTGGAGAATTGCAAACAGGCGTCCGCACTAGAAGACAGCTTGATCAAGGGCTTACATGTTTTTATTCAAAAGTTGCTCCTTTACAAACTGAATTCTCATTGAGTTGTTTTATCTCGCAGGTTGAACCAAGGACTTATAAAGAGGCGCTTACTGAAGATTCTTGGGTCAATGCGATGCAGGAGGAACCGAGCCAATTCGAGAAGTTAGGTGTGTGGAAGTTAGTAGACTTGCCTGATGGTCAGAGGAAGATAAACACCAAGTGGGTGTTCAAATGCAAGAGAGACGATAGAGGAGTTGTGGTTCGCAACAAAGCTCGACTCGTAGTCCAGGGTTTCAGTCAGCAGGAAGGTATAGATTTCACTGAAGTGTATGCTTCAGTTGCTAGACTAGAAGCGATCAGAATCTTCCTAGCATTTGCATCTTGGAAAAATTTCAAAGTTTATCAGCTAGATGTGAAATCGACTTTTCTCTATGGGAAGGTAAAAGAGGAGGTATATGTCGGACAGCCACCGGGCTTCACCGACCCAATCCACAAAGACATGGTCTACTTGCTAGATAAAGCGCTGTATGGTTTACACCAGGCCCCGAGAGCTTGGTATGAGACATTGTCTCAACACCTACTAGCCAACAGCTTCATTCGTGGAAAAGTGGATGCCACTCTCTTCACCAAAGAGGTTGACGGACATCTTCTGATTGTTCAAATTTATGTGGACGACATCATATTTGGGTCAACAAATGAAAATTTGTGCAAAGATTTTGAACGAGTTATGAAGCAGAAATTCGAAATGTCATCGATGGGTGAGATGAAATTCTTTTTGGGATTGCAGGTTGATCAACTACCCAAAGGAATTTTCATACATCAAACGAAGTACGTTCATGATATCTTGGAAAAATTCAGGATGTCAGGATCTACTCCAGCTTCCACCCCATTAGCAACGAATCATGGGATAAATCCTGATCTCACCGGAGAGAAGGTAGATGAAACGATGTATCGTTCCATGATCGGATCGCTGATGTACTTGACAGCTTCAAGACCCGATATTATGTACCCAACCTGCCTCGCAGCAAGATTTCAATCTAACCCTAGAGCTTCGCATATGGTGATTATGAAAAGGATATTACGCTACCTGAAAGGAACTCCATCATTGGGGTTGTGGTATCCAAGAGAAGGCGATTTCATGCTCGAAGGGTATTCCGATTCCGATTTCGGATGCTGCAAAGTTAATGCTAAATCAACAACAGCAGGGTGTCAGTTTTTTGGATCACGATTGGTCACCTGGCAATGCAAAAAGCAAACCTCTGTGGCTTTATCCACATGTGAAGCGGAGTATGTATCTGCTAGCAGTTGCTGCTCACAGATCTTGTGGATCCAGCAACAGATGCGCGACTACGGTTTGCAATTTCTAAACACTCCTATTTTGTTGATAATGAGGCAGCGATTAACATTACTAAAAATCTTGTACATCACGCTAAAACGAAACACATTGAGATTCGTCATCACTTCATTCGCGATTGTTTCGAGAAGAAGTTGATACGAATTGAGAAAATCCACACTGACGAACAAAAAGCTGATTTACATACCAAAGCATCTGATAAAACACATTTTCAATATTTGCTAAAACTGAATGGTATGAAGCTTTTATCGGTATTGGAGGAGATTATTGGCGTTGATGAAGGAGACATTGTAGATGATGTTGAGAAGCAATCTGCAATGGTTTGTCGATTTTTTACTTGTTTTGGTATTTAGGGGGAGTATAGGGTAATATTTTCAGAAAATACAAAAACAATAAAAAATGAAAAAAAAATACAAAAACATGAGATATTTTCAAAATCCAAAAACATTAGAAAACCAGAAAAGAACTTGTGTAAAAAGGGAAAATGATAGTATATCGGCTTGACAGTTACAGTATGCTAAAGAAATGGAATGTTTAAATGCGTTAAACAGTCTCGCTGATGATGTGCCGATAGGTTTTTACACATTTAGTAGGTTTGTTCGGGATATAAACTTAAATCTTTACTTGTTTATTTCGTGGGGAACACTACTTGGATATATAGGTAAGCCCTGAAATTTCGTTTGAAAGATTCCTTTTTCTGATATACTAGGTCTTTATACTAAGTGATATCTGGGGTATTATTCCGGGACTTCTGCTGAATGGAAGTTCTGATCAACAAAGGAAAAGAAAGGGAACACATTAGTGAAAAATGTACCTGTTGTTTGTGAATTTCCCAACGTATTCCCTGACGATCTCCCCGGGCTACCACCAAGTCGTGATATTGACTTTCGTATCGACCTCATTCCTGGAACCAACCCTATTGCCAAAGCACCTTACCGACTCGCACCGTCCAAAATGCGCGAACTCTCGAACCAACTCCAGGAATTACTTGAGAAAGGCTTCATTCGCCCGAGCACCTCTCCTTGGGGCGCGCCAGTCCTTTTCGTCAAAAAGAAGGATGGGTCATTCAGGATGTGCATCGATGATGTGGAATAAGTAGTTCAACTAAATAAACTAAAATAACCCTAATTTAGACTCAAGTAATAAAAATCTAGACTCTCTAACTTGACTAAACTACTCACAGGCAAGTGAACCGGTCGACTCTAGCGAAGAAAAGTAAGTCCGGATGTCGAACCTACAAGGACTCTAATTGATTACGTTATCGACTTTATTTAGACTAGACACTGACACGACTTAACAATTGTTGTGTTTTTAAGGGGGGGTTTTACTAAAATCCTAAAATTGAAATTAAAATGGAATTAAACTAAGACATGAACGAAAACTAAGGTTTGATTCAGATGAGATTAATGACTACCTAGACTTGAATCCAGTTTAACTATGAATGGACTTCTAACGGTATTATTGTTGTATGGAGTCGGGATCGTAAAATACTAAACCTTAAGGTATTTCAATGCTAAGACTTCCCGACCCTTCTCAGGAAGAAACCTAGGAAACCCTACAAGGCTGTTATGAATACCGACTGTTAGACTTCCTCTCAGTCCTCTAACGACTCTAAAAGTGCCCTAATACGACTATCTACCTCACAGCGCGACAATCTAAGGCAATTGTAGGTTCTAACTTGGTTTATTAGACACAAATGCAATTAGGGAACTAAGACTGACTTCTCTCAAAACCTATCTTAGATATATACTGCACCGCGACCTAATAACTAACTCGAGCCTCTCAGCGACAAGTTAAGCAGAATATTTAATTCTAATTGTATTTTAATCACTGTTTCTAAGGTTATCGGCCGATTTACCCAAAGATCACCCGAACCCGCAAAGAATCGACTAATCAACACAAATTTATTATGTGAAAGACATTCACCAAAATCTATGTGAAACAGCAAGTAAGCAACAATAAAAAATAAACACGCATATGCACCAAATAAGAAACTCTAGAACACTTTACTTTCAGAAATCAATCCATAATCAAACAATAATAACCGTTAAAAGATCCAAACTTTTATCAAACTATCATCTTGCCTAGGTAGTATCTAAGGTTTAGCCAAGAAACATGTTGTCTATAGTAAACAAATTAAGTTCAACACAAGAATTCATTGGAAAAAGATCGAAAATACGAAATTAAAGAAAACCGGGAGATAAAACCCGAACAATCTTCACTTCCACGCTCCAAGCTTCAACCGAATGATTCCCGCAAGCTAAAGCACTTCGAATTACTCAAAATCTGCTCCAAAAGTCACCCTAGGGTTCTTTGTTTCGTAAGTTGCGTCTGATCGTGCGTCCCTTTTTTTCGATGTTCGTCCCAAGTTTGATGTATATCATATAGTAAAAATATGGCCCAATCCCCATTCTGGGCTCGATGCTTTAGATCACTAAATACCAATTTGTTGATGATGGGCTTCTGTTGTCTCCAAACGACCCAATAACAAAATAATAAAGGAATCAGTCAAAGTACTAACCCATCGGTCAACATATGCATTTCCTTTACCCGAGTCAACAACTTTCTTTTCTTAATTTTTCAGTGACATGTGCATTTAATTCAAGCTTCATGATTTCTTGCAAGTTTAGTCCCTCATCATTTATTCACGTCCACTTATCTGTTGCCCAATTCGGTCACTGGCATTCTACTCTGCTCAACTGGCTGGTTATTTATTTATTACTCGTTCTTGCTTCATTTGCACCAGGACCTGCCAAAACACCAATATGATCAATAGCACATAATTCTAAACAAAGCTAAACTATAAATAACGATAAAATATACAAACTATACACGAATAAAGGATGTATTTTGCAATACATCAAATATCCCCACACTTGCTCTTTTTTCGTCCTCGAAAAAGAATTGTGCAACGGAATCAGAGACGAACAATCACTTGGATCAAAAATTATTTATATCTTATTAAAACCAAGACTTGCGTTAGCTGCGATTGCGAATATACTTGTCCCTTTAAACCCGAATTCAATCCTAAGTCCTTATCATGTGAATTTAATTTAAGTACGGTCAATCCACCTAGGGCCTCACACTAGAATTTACGGTCCATCTACTCCCACCTCAAGCTTATAGGACTAAAGGAACGATCACTGGACCAATTCCCAACCGTCTTATATCCAAACCAAGAGAGCTAACAATCAATTTTTCTTCTTTTTCCATTTTTTTTTCTTCGCTTTTTTTTCCTTTCATGAGCGTAGACAATGCTTTCCCTAACCAAGAGGCAATCCGGCTGTAGAGTCGCTATCCCCAACTCGGATTACTTAAGCTTCGGTACTTTTTTCTTTTCTTTGCACATTCGATTTCACACACCCTAGCGGTAATTCGGTTGTAAAGTCACTATCCCCAACCCAAACTACATAGGAATGCATTACTTTCATTTAGTTTCTAGCTCACTTTTTATTCTATTTTTTTTTTCACATGATCACAAACTCTAACAGTTTTAACTTATAACGGTGCCCCTTATACTATTATTGGCAGTTTTAATTTCCCATATCTCTCAGGCGAAAACCCACTAGCAGACCGACAATTAAGGTATATTAATCAAAGGGACTTAAAACCAAACCTAGGCCTATCCACATATCCCTAACTAGACGCAAGCTCGATTTATTTAAATCTCCTATTATTATTATTTAACCCAAGCAAAAATTCACCTTTTCTATCATTTTCCGTTTTATTTGCAAACTTCTCATATCGAAGGACATTTTCTGATTTTTCGAATTTTTTTTTTGCACCAAATAAGACTCGATTATTTACAGATTATTTACATGTATCCCATCCCCACACTTAAAGATTGCATTGTCCCTAATGCAAGAATGGAAATACGACTCAAAACTACCTAAACAACTACTAAACTACTAACTAACTACTAAATAAATAACGAACTAACGACGAAATAAATAAATAAATATACAACAACAAAAAGGGAAACGACTTAGCTGATATGTGAGACTGTCAAAGTGCCAGTCATTTCCACATAAGCCCTCCAATTCAAAACGCGCTCAGCAAACAACTCTAAACTCGGACACGCGAATGAAAGCGGCTAACACACTCAACCTATCTGAATCAAACAAACTACCAAAACATAACATCATACATATATATATATATATATATCAAAAGCATCAGTAGTTTATCAGTTTCATCTCATCAACCAACCCAGCCAACCCTAACCAACCTGTTTAAAGTATACGAATATCAGTACAGACCAAAAGTGAGGATCAAAACAGCATAAAATAAAAATAATCAGCAAAAGATATAAACGTCAGCTGCTGCTCTGCATCCTCGTGAAATCCCCAATACTACTCCTGCTGCTGCCCAGCTGCACCACTGCTCTCACCAACTACCCGAACTGGAGGCTCTGTATCAACTCTCGCATCCGCACCAGCCGGGTCCTCCTGCTGCCTCGGCTGGTCCCCCCGAAGTGACTCGATCAAATGCTCCAACCTATCAAACCTCTGCTCCACATATAACGAAAACGACTCCAAGACGACGCGAAACAATAACTTAGACTCAATGCACACTACCCCTCATCGGCACTTTTAATTGTCCCAATTAAGAGCCAAAGTGCCAAACATTTACATTGAATTCAAAGTGGCGCTTTAAATGTAATTACCTTTTAGTTGTTTTGAAAAGAAATTTTAGCGTCGAAGGATTCCGCCTAGTAAAAGGAGGTTTCTTTTAAAAGCAAAAATTAAATTTTCATACGCAAAATCGAACCTTCGATGCAATGTATCATACCAACCCATTCAAATATCTAGCAATCAATTTCAACACCAACCCGACTACCAAAACCAATCCCAATATTTAGTGTAACCCAATGAATCCTGACACTTAAATCTATCAATCTCGTCACTAAAACTATCAAATATAGCAATAATAACCCAACCCAATCTATTCCCCAACCGATAAAAGTCAAGTACAAGATCAATGCTTCACACTAGACTCAAATAACGACTTGACACTTTACTTCGACTGACCAAAAGAACAGACGTGACATGAACTTGAATCACACAAACTAACGACATGAAACACGACATTAGTAATATGCAAACGGCTCGAAGATTTGACTCACAAAGCTGAAACTACAAGACTCAAAATACTATGACTCGACACACTAAGCTACGACCAACAAACTGACCTCTACGACTAACACTCAACATTAACACAAGGAGACTGACTTGAAACAGGACTCGACTCGACTTACTCTACGAAGCTCGACTGACTCAACCCAAACTACTCGACAACTCATCAACTTGACTCGAATAAAAGACTCACATAAGACTAGGAAACAGCAAACATATAAGAGAATAAGCAGAAAGCGCACCTGAATCGACGAAATATGCAAGAAAAAAAACCGAAAATTCCGAGTTGTGGTGGGTCCCGATTCTCGGCGATGTGACCACCGGATGTTAACAATCGTTTAGGGGTTTTATTCGGGTGGGAAATCCGATCACAGTGGTGGTCGTGGTATGGAGAATGGTGGTCGGATGGTGGAGATATGGTGGGTGGAAAGTGGGTGGAGGGTTTCGGCGGTGGGGGGCAACGATGAATTATTTGGGGTGAGTTTGAAGATAACAGGTGACCGAAAAGGTTACAAAATGATTTGTATTGGGAGGGGGGGTCCGTGGCACAGCGCGAGTGTGGGGATCAGGTGAAAAGGGTCAGATTTCTGGGGGTTCAATGCATATGATAAGGTTCAAATTTGGTTTGGTTAACCTACATGGTGGCGCTACGCCACCATGTGATGCGTATGGTGGTGGCGTAGCGCGAGAGTCAATTTTCAATAGAAGGTTGCGTGAAAAATTGAGTTTTGTGCCTTAGAATTTTTTCTAACTCTTTCCCAACCTTCCCCAAACTATCCCAAAATTTTTCTAAGTATGGGACTTACCTGGAATGACTTTTTCTTCGCATTTTTAGATCTTCAAGGATACGTTTCCTGCAAATTTTTTCAAACACACAAAACATAAACACGAAAAACTATGAAAAATAGGAAAAATAGCGAAATTTACAAATTGTACATACTCTACAAACGAAGCTTTTCGCACTCACTACTCGGTGAAGGTGGGTGGGTCCTCAAGAGGAATTTCTTCCTCTTCGGTAGTGTCAATGGGACCTCCCAAGTAATGTTTCAAGTGATGACCATTTACTTTCCACACACCTTTATCGACTTCATCGTATAACTCAACCGTACCGTATGGAAACACCTCCTTTACCACATACGGTCCACTCCATCTTGATTTTAACTTCCCTGCTATCAATTTTAACCTTGAATTGAACAAGAGCACCCTATCACCTACCTTAAACTCCTTCAATCCTCGTAATCTCCTATCATGCAATGCCTTAGTTTTTTCCTTGATACTCCAAGATCATTCATAGGCGGCATCCCTCAAAGCTTTCAACTCATGAATTTGGAAAAACCTCCTTCTAGCGGCTTCGGTAAGGTCAAGGTTAACGGTTTTCAAAGCCCACAAAGCTCTATGCTCTAACTCTACCGGAAGATGGCAAGCCTTGCCATACACAATCATAAAGGGTGTTGTTCCTAACGGTGTTTTATAGGCGGTGCGGAATGCCCACAAAGCGTCGTCAAGCTTTTCCGACCAATCCTTTCTACTTTTTTCCTACCGTTTTCTCTAAGATTCTCTTCACCCCTTGGTTAGCATTCTCTGCTTGGCCACTAGTTTGCGGGTGGTATGCGGTGGAAAGACGATGAGTGACACCGTAGCGTGCAAGTGCCCTTTCCATGGCGGAATTGCAAAAATGCGTACCACGGTCACTTATTATAGCTTTAGGAACTCCAAAACGTGTGAATAGCTTTTTAAGGAATCTCACCACCACTCAGGCATCATTAGTAGGCAAAGCTTGAGCTTCCACCCACTTTGAGACATAGTCAATGGCCACGAGGATGTACCTATTCCCACTCGAAGATGGGAAAGGTCCCATGAAGTCAATGCCCCAAACATCAAAGATTTCGAGAACTTGGATAGGATTTTGAGGCATTTCATCCTTGGATGAGATGTTGCCGGTACGTTGGCAACGGTCACATGTTCTAACAAACTCTATTGCATCTTTCACTACTGTTGGTCAATAAAAAACACTATCGAAAACTTTTTGTGCCGTCACATTTGCTCCGTGATGGCCTCCCGTTAAACCCTCGTGCACATGTCTAAGGATTTCTAACCCATCCTCCTTTGAAACACACCTTCTAAGCAATCTATCTCCACCTATCCTGAATAGGTACGGGTCATCCCAAATATACTTCCTAGCATCCCTAAGAAGCTTTTTCTTTTGTTGATATGACATACCCCTCACAAGATCTCCGGTCGCTAAATAATTTTCCAAATCCGAGAACCATGGCAAACCCTCTACCTCGGCACTAACAAAATCTATGGTTTCATGAGGAAAAGTATCTCCTATGGAATCCTCTCGAAGCTCTTCTCTCTTTGGATCCTCTAAACGTGACAAATGGTCTGCGGCCACGTTTTCCGCTCCCTTTTTATCCTTAATTTCGATATCGAACTCGGAGAGCAAAAGAATCCATCTAATAAGACGTGGCTTTGCGTCCTTCTTTTGGAATAGAAAGCGCAAAGCGGCATGATCGGTGAATACGGTGGTTTTGGAGAGCACGAGATACGAGCGAAACTTATCAAACGCAAACACTACGGCTAAGAGCTCCTTTTCCGTGGTGGTATAGTTCTCTTGAGCATCATTTAAAGTTTTGCTCGCGTAGTAGATTGGATGAATGTGTTTATCGACTCTTTGACCAAAGACCGCACCTACGGCATAATCGCTTGCATCGCACATAAGCTCGAAAGGCAAGCTCCAATCGGGCGAAACAAGTATAGGGGCACTAACGAGTTTTTCTTTCAAGAAGTCAAACGCCTTGATGCACTCTTCGTCGAAGACAAAAGGCACATCTTTCTCTAAAAGTCGGGTCATGGGGTGTGTAATTTTTGAAAAATCCTATATTTAACGCCTATAAAATCCCGCATGACCTAGAAAGCTTCTAACGGACTTGACACTAGTAGGTGGAGGCAGTCTACTTATGGTATCTATCTTGGCCCTATCCACCTCTATTCCTTCTCTAGACACCTTGTGTCCTAAAACTATCCCCTCCGTCACCATAAAGTGACACTTCTCCCAATTCAACATAAGATTTGTTTCTATGCACCTCTTAAGCATCCTATCGAGATTTAGAAGACATTGTTCGAAAGTGGTGCCAAAACCGAGAGGTCATCCATGAAAACCTCCATGGAAGTCTCAAGCATGTCTTGGAATATAGAAACCATGCATCTTTGGAATGTAGCCGGAGCGTTGCATAACCCGAAAGGCATGCGGCGATACGCATAAGTTCCGTAAGGGCATGTGAACGTCGTTTTATCTTGATCCTCCGGGGCGATGGGGATCTGAAAATAACCCGAAAATCCATCGAGAAAACAATAGAATTGTTGACCCGCTAGACGCTCCAACATTTGGTCAATGAATGGCAAGGGGAAATGGGCCTTCCGGGTGGCGTCGTTTAACCTTCGATAGTCTATGCATACACGCCAACCGGTAACTGTACGAGAAGGGATTAATTCGTTCTTTTCATTCATGATCACCGTCATCCCACCCTTCTTTGGGACGACTTGGGTCGGGCTCACCCATGGTGAATCGGAAATAGGGTATATCACCCCGGCATCTAACAACTTAAGCACTTCCTTCTTAACAACCTCTTGCATGTTCGGATTTAGGCGCCGTTGAGGTTGCACCACCGGCTTATAGTCATCTTCCATGAGTATCCGGTGGGTACAATAGGCGGGGCTTATGCCCTTGATATCCGAAAGACGCCATGCAATGGCTTCCCTATTCACTCTCAACACCTCTAACAATCTACCATTCTCTCCCTCTTCTAACTTAGACGAAATAATGACGGGAAACTCGGACCCCTCACCTTAGAAAGCGTACTCTAAGTGGGATGGGAGAACTTTGAGTTCTAATGGGGCGGGTTTCTCTAAAGGTGTACTCTCACTCTCACTTTTGACCTCACTCAATTCTAGCACTTTAGGAACCCACTCGTTCTCTTCTACTTCCTCACTCTCACTCACAACCTCCTCTACCTTCTCAACTACCTCATCTATCTTACTCTCCACTAGATCGGCTCCACTAATATCGTCAAAGCAATGGTCGACACAAGATAAGAAAGACTCTATGAAATAAACCGAATGACAAGGACTACTAAGGTCATCGGAACCACTAGGGTGTTCCATGGAGCGTGCTATCTCGAAAGTAACTCTCTCCTCACCGACTTGAAGTGTGATTTTCCCGTCAAAGACATCAATGATAGCCTTTGCGGTACACAAGAATGGGCATCCTAAAATGATAGGAACCTTCTCGTCGGCATCCATATCAAGGACGACAAAGTCTACGGGAAAGACGAATTTATCCACTTTGACTAGAAGGTTTTCAATTATACCACGTGGATACTTAACGGATCTATCGGCTAGAGATAAAGACATACGTGTAGGGGACAACTCTCCTGGACCTAACCTCTCATACATGGAATATGGCATTAGGTTTATACTCGCTCCTAGATCGGCTAGGGCCCTACACTCGGTATCACTCCCAAACAAGCACGGGATGGTGAAAAGGCCTGGATCCGTCAATTTTTCCGGGACCTTGTTCAAGACTACGGCTGAACACCCTCCACTAAGGGGAATGTTAGAAACCTCTCCTAACCTATCCTTACGTTTTAGAAGATCTTTTAAAAAATTTGCATATTTCGGCATTGATTGAAGGGCTTCTATGAAAGGGAGGTTGATTCTAAGCTGCTTAAAGATCTCTAAAAATTTTCCGTACTCTTTGGAATAAGTTTGATTTTTAAGGCGGGAAGGGAAGGGAGCACGGGAAATATCAACATTAGGTGATGGAACAACTTGAATTGGCCTATTTCCTACACTCTTCTCACTTGAAGGCCCCCCGGTGTGTGCGGTAATTACTGGGCTTAACCTAGGTTGCACTTTACCGGGCGCCTCCATTTCAATCTCCTCATCTACCGGGGTCCTCATCTTCTACCTCGACACTTTCGGGTCTCACTACCTCTCCTAGGGTCCTACCACTACGGGTCGAAATTTCCTTCAAAGAGCCACATGGGTTGGGCTTTGTGTTGCCCGAAAATTGACCGGTAGGTCGTTCTTGCAACTGGCGTGCAATATCCCCAACTTGCCTTTGAAGATCTAAGAAATTCGAGTGGTTATTCTTTAAGAATGTAGCGTGTTCTTCTAAAGTACGTTGGGTAGCCTGATCCTTAACCACTAGCTGGGTAAGAAGGTCCTCTATCCTAGACAGACTACTGTTTGACCCCTCATTCTTAGGTTGAACCTCTTGGTGTGACCCCTCACCTCTGAACTGTGCACCTGAACCTGAACTAGGAAATTGACCTGTTTGACCCGACCCCCCACTAGAATAGAAACCTGGCCCCCTGCTTTGATATTGACCTGATGGAAAACCAGGGGGGTTACCTGAAGAACGATAACTATTAGCACGCCAATTGGAGTTACTATTATTGAACGGGTTCGTTGGACCCCTATTTTGACCTGCTATGTACTCGACTTGTTCTAGGGTAAGTGTTGGGCATTCTATGGTGTCATGTCCACCTCTACAAACTTCGCACCTATCGACCTTTTTCTTAATTTCTAGCAACTCTTTGGTGATATAATCTAGTTGAGATACTACCTTTGAGTCTGAAACGACTTGGTTCAGTCCTCGAGAAGATGAGGAAGTAATCACAGGATTGGAATTCCTGCTGGTAGCACTATGATCTATATTAACATGAGCGAAGCTCTCAAAGAGATCATTGCAGTCAGCCACAGTTTTCTTTCCCATTAGGTGGCCTCCTGCAGATGTGTCGAATCAGGCCTTGCACTAAGGGGTAAGACGATTGTAAAATTTTTCTACTAAAGCCCAATCCGACAGACCATGTTGGAAACAACGTGAGAGTAAAGTTTGAAACCTCTCCCAAGCTAAGTGATATGGTTCATCAGGCTCCATTATGAAGGAATGGATCTGATCTCGAAGGCGACAAGCCTTCGCAGGTGGGAAATACTTAGCAAGGAAGGCATCCCTAAGTCCAGCCCAAGTAGTGTAAGTACCTGCTGGCTGCGAATCGAGCCATGTGGCTGCGCGGCCAGCAAGCGAAAAGGGGAAGACTTGGAGAAAGCGGGCATCAAGATTAACACCTTCGATGCCAAAGGTGCTACACAGACGGGTGAGACGGTTGATATGTGCAGGCGCATCCTCAACATCACGACCGTGGAACTGACAAGAGTTGTTAATGGCGGTCATGATGTATGAGGGAATTTGCCAGGACTTGTCATTGTTGATTTCAGGGATGGTGATGGGTGAATTTGCGGGAAAACCTGAGGTGGAATGCTGGTGGACAGTTTGGTTATCGGCCATTTGGTGAACTGGTGGTGGACTAGGGTGACGGGAGGGTGGTTGGGAGTTGTGGGGTGATGACTTCGGGGTGAAGTCGTAGTTCGGTGGTTTAGATTGAAGTGTAGAGTCAGAAGGGGCTGAAGATGAAGTTGAAGATTTTCGAACCTGAAAATTGGGTGTGGAGAAGGAAGACTTGTCAATAGGCGGCTTCACTGGTCCCTGCGAACGCGTGTGGGGCGTGAACTGCAAAACCGAAGATAAACAAGTAAGACAACTCCAACAAAAGACTCTAAAAATACAAAAAAGACACTAAAATTACTTGGACTCCTACGACTCACAAACACACAAAAAGCACGTAACAATATCAGTTGAAATCCAAACAAAGTAGTTAACGCAATTGCCAAGAGTCCCCGGCAACGGCGTCAAAAACTTGATGTGGAATAAGTATTTCAACTAAATAAACTAAAATAACCCTAATTTAGACTCAAGTAATAAAAATCTAGACTCTCTAACTTGACTAAACTACTCACCGGCAAGTGAACCGGTCGACTCTAGCGAAGAAAAGTAAGTCCGGATGTCGAACCCACAAGGACTCTAATTGATTACGTTAACGACTTTATTTAGACTAGACACTGACACGACTTAACAATTGTTGTGTTTTTAAGGGGGGTTTTACTAAAATCCTAAAATTGAAATTAAAATTGGATTAAACTAAGACATGAACGAAAACTAAGGTTTGATTCAGATGAGATTAATGACTACCTAGACTTGAATCCAGTTTAACTATGAATGGACTTCTAACGGTATTATTGTTGTATGGAGTCGGGATCGTAAAATACTAAACCTTAAGGTATTTCAATGCTAAGACTTCCCGACCCTTCTCAGGAAGAAACCTAGGAAACCCTACAAGGCTGTTATGAATACCGACTGTTAGACTTCCTCTCAGTCCTCTAACGACTCTAAAAGTGCCCTAATACGACTATCTACCTCTCAGCGCGACAATCTAAGGCAATTGTAGGTTCTAACTTGGTTTATTAGACACAAATGCAATTAGGGAACTAAGACTGACTTCTCTCAAAACCTATCTTAGAGATATACTGCACCGCGACCTAATAACTAACTCGAGCCTCTCAGCGACAAGTTAAGCAGAATATTTAATTCTAATTGTATTTTAATCACTGTTTCTAAGGTTATCGGCCGATTTACCCAAAGATCACCCGAACCCGCAAAGAATCGACTAATCAACACAAATTTATTATGTGAAAGACATTCACCAAAATCTATGTGAAACAGAAAGTAAGCAACAATCAAAAATAAACACGCATATGCACCAAATAAGAAACTCTAGAACACTTTACTTTCAGAAATCAATCCATAATCAAACAATAATAACCGTTAAAAGATCCAAACTTTTATCAAACTATCATCTTGCCTAGGTAGTATCTAAGGTTTAGCCAAGAAACATGTTGTCTATAGTAAACAAATCAAGTTCAACACAAGAATTCATTGGAAAAAGATCGAAAACACGAAATTAAAGAAAACCGGGAGATAAAACCCGAACAATCTTCACTTCCACGCTCCAAGCTTCAACCGAATGATTCCCGCAAGCTAAAGCACTTCGAATTACTCAAAATCTGCTCCAAAAGTCGCCCTAGGGTTCTTTGTTTCGTAAGTTGCGTCTGATCGTGCGTCCCTTTTTTTCGATGTTCGTCCCAAGTTTGATGTATATCATATAGTAAAAATATGGCCCAATCCCCATTCTGGGCCCGAGTCAACAACTTTCTTTTCTTAAGTTTTCAGTGCCATGTGCATTTAATTCAAGCTTCATGATTTCTTGCAAGTTTAGTCCCTCATCATTTATTCACGTCCACTTATTTGTTGCCCAATTCGGTCACTGGTATTCTACTCTACTCAACTGGCTGGTTATTTATTTATTACTCGTTCTTGCTTCATTTGCACCAGGACCTGCCAAAACGCGAATATGATCAATAACACGTAATTCTAAACAAAACTAAACTATAAATAACGATAAAATATACAAACTATACACGAATTAAGGATGATTTTGCAATACATCAATCGACTATCGGGAATTGAATAAGTTAACTATCAAGAACCGCTATCCCCTGCCCCGCATTGATGATTTGTTTGATCAGCTACAAGGTGCTACGTGTTTCTCGAAGATTGATCTACGCTCAGGCTATCACCAACTACGCATTCAAGAGGAAGATATACCCAAAACCGCGTTTCGCACCCGATACGGTCACTACGAATTCGTTGTTATGCCTTTTGGTTTAACCAACGCAGCCTCGATTTTCATGAACCTGATGAATCGCGTGTGTAAACCATATCTTGACCGTTTCGTCATCTTATTCATCGACGATGTCTTGATCTATTCCAAATCGAAAGCCAAACACGCGCAACATCTACGTTTGGTTCTCGAGCTACTCCAAGGGAATCAACTCTATGCCAAGTTCTCCAAGTACGAATTCTGGCTGGAGGAGGTTCAGTTTCTGGGTCACATTTTTAATAGTCAAGGTATTCACGTCGATCCCACGAAGATTGAAGCCGTTAAGAGTTGGATTACACCTAAGAACCCGTCTGAAGTCCGTTCTTTTCTCGGACTAGTGGGCTATTATCAATGATTTATCGAAGGATTCTCAAAGATCGCTGTGCCGTTCACCGCTCTCACGCATAAAGACCAGCCTTTTGTTTCGGGAACCGAATAAGAGTCTGCCTTCCAAACCCTCAAGCGCATGCTTTGCAATGCTCCTGTTCTCACATTGCCCGACGGAAACGATGACTTCATTGTCTATTGTGATGCTTCCAACCTTGGTCTTGGTTATGTTCTTATGGAGCGAGACAAGGTTATAGCTTACGCATCTCGACAGCTCAAAATCCACGAGAAGAACTATACAACCTATGATCTCGAGCTAGGCGCAGTTGTTTTTGCGTTAAAGATTTGGCAACACTACCTGTATGGTACAAAGTGTATGATCTTTACCGATCATAGGAGTCTTCAACATATCTTTGATCAGAAAGAACTTAATATGCGTCAACGCAGATGGGTAGAACTTCTCAACGATTACGACTGTGAGATTCCTTATCACCCAGGCAAAGCAAATGTTGTTGCCGACACTCTCAGCAGACGGTGGTATTTGCTCAGTACTCGTAATGTCCAAGCCCAATACGATCTCGAAACCCTCATCCGCGAAGCTCAGCATGCATGTTTTAATGAACGCACTCTGAAGAAGGAAAGAATCTATCACGATGGAGCTCAACTTGTGAATAAGCCGAATGGGATATTCCACTATCTGGACGGAATTTGGATCCCTAAACGGACCGATTTGCGACAGATTCTGATGGACGAAGCCCACAAATCCCGGTATTCTATTCATCCCGGTGCCGACAAAATGTATCAGGATCTTCGCTACAAGAACTGGTGGCCGGGCATGAAAAGGGATATTGCTCTCTACGTTGGAAAATGCCTGACTTGTGCAAAGGTCAAGGCTGAACACCAAAGACCCTCTGGCTTACTCGAACAACCGCCAATCCCTATATGGAAGTGGGAGAGTATAGCAATTTATTTCATAACAAAGCTTCCGCACACGTCATCAGGTCACGACAGCATTTGGGTTGTTGTTGACCGTTTGGCCAAATCTGCTCACTTTCTGCCAATACGGGAAGACTACAAGGTAGAACGATTAGCCCGAATCTACACCAACGAGATCATTTGTAATCATGGGACGCCTCGTGACATCATCTCTGATCGTGATGCTCGGTTTACCTCGTGACTGTGGGAAACGTTTCAAACGGCTCTCGGTACATCGCTTAATCTAAGTACCGCTTTCCACCCTCAAACCGACGGACAGACTGAAAGAACGATCCGTACTCTTGAAGACATGCTCCGTTCGTGTGTCATAGACTTCGGTGGCAATTGGGATACATACCTACCGTTAGTCGAATTCTCGTACAACAACAGTTATCATTCCAGCATACAAATGGCACCATTCGAGGCTTTATACAGAAGAAGATGTCGATCGCCTATTGTGTGGCACGAGATCGGTCACTCGCAACTAACCCGTCCTGAGCTATTGCAAGAAAAGACTGACAAAGTCCTCCAAATTCGAGACAACTTGTTGAAAGCTCAAAGTCGACAGAAAAGTTGCGCCGATAGACGACGCAAGCCCCTTGAATTTGACGTTGGCGACTACGTACTCCTAAAGGTATCACCTTGGAAGGGTGTGGTCAGATTCGGCAAGAAAGGGAAACTAGCACCTCGATATGTTGGACCTTTTAAGATTCTGGAAAGGATCGGAAAAGTCGCCTACAGACTCGAACTACCGGAGGAGCTTAGTAACGTCCACCCGACTTTCCACGTGTCAAACCTCCGAAAGTGCCTAGCTGAGCATGATTTAATTGTACCTCTCAATGACCTTCAAGTAAACGAAACACTACACTTAGTGGAGAAGCCTATCGAAATCATGGATCGCCAAACCAAGCAGCTCTGACGCTTGCGCATTCCTATCGTGAAAGTCCGATGGAAAGGCAAACGAGACGCAGAGTTCACTTGGGAACTCGAAAGTGACATGAAGGCGAAGTATCCGCAGTTGTTTGTTACGGCTTCGAACTAATTTCGGGACGAAATTCCCTCAACTAGGGGAGGCTGTAACACCCTGTGTTTTCAAAAGTCAAAGTCAAAGTCAAGATTGAAGTCAAAGGGAGACAAGATTGCTAATTGCGATCTTTCTCTCCTTGCTCAATTCCTGTTTTGACTTCTTTTACTTGTAATTAATTTATTTTATTTTCGCTTTAGTTGTATTATGTGGAGTATCTATTAATAATCGCATATTAATCGCTATTTATCGCATGTTTAATCACTTAATCGCTATCGCAATCGCACTTGCAACTCGAATTACGCATTTTGGTTATTGTTACGTGTGTGTGTGTGCCTTATGTGTTACTTGTGCATGCTTTTTATGTTATGTTGAGGTAATCAATCGAATCACAATCGAAACTCAAACGCAATCGAACTCAATCGCAATCGAAATCGAACTATGATAATTAGTGGAGAAGAGATAGCGCGAGATATGAATAGTTGGGATTAAAAGTAGTTTGACTAGGAAAACCTATCGCATCGCCATGCTCGCAATCAAAATCGAAACAGCAAAAATCGTCGCACCGAACACCTGAACCAAGTTCCATCCGGCCGGATTGCCATCCGACCGGGTTGCCATCCGAACGAGATGACATCCGACCGGACTGTCATCCGGGCGTGATGCCATCCGACCGACCAACCCTTTCCATTTTGGGAATCCTATAAATACCCCATGTCACTCTCGTAGTTACAACTTTTGGCAACTGACGTTCGAACAACCCGTGCACCTTACCTTTTCTTTGATTTCTCCCAATTCCGGTAAGATCTCGTCCCAAATCTTGTACTTCCTTAATCTACACGCACCCCTACACCTTTCTATCTTTTGAATCTTAACTTTTAACCGTGAAATCACTAGATTTGAGGTGTTCTAGGATGACGTCATCATGGTGTTCTTATGAACTTCATGTTTTGGCTTCAATCCACCAAGAACAACTTAGATCTAACCGACTTCCACACAAGTAAACAAAGATCTTGCATGGATCTAAACACATTCATGGTGAAAAAGGATTGAAAGATGGTTTCTAACTTTCTTTCAACTCTTTTACACTCAATGCACTCAAAACCGATAGGACCGGACCTTGATCTAGTCTCCTACTCATTCACAGTGTTGTGCTAGCTCAAGATCTACATTCTACTCACGAGGCCACCGACTTCGGGTTAACCAAGAACATTAGTCTTGAACCGGTTAACTGGTCGAACTAGGGTGATTCCTGTTTGATCGGGTCACTTGGGTCGAGATGGGGTTCTGTTGGTTAACACGTTGTCAAAATGTCTCTATAAAACGACAAACAATCAAAACAGCCAAGTGAAAGACGAACGGAACAACCAGAACGGAGTGCTATCCGACCGGACTACTGTCCAAACGAATAGCCATCCGAGCGGTCGGCTTTCCGAACGACCTACATCTTGGGTCCCACACTTAACCAGTTTTATCTGAAGTCTAAGTGTTGAACGAGTTACTATCCGGCAGGACTACCATCCGACCGAATTACCCTTCGGATCATGAGATACTTGGACTTTAACACTCAATCGATTTTCAAACATGTTCACCACACTAAGGAGGCCACCCGACCGGACTACTGTCCGATCGAGTGACAACCTGCTGTGAACTTGATTCTCGCTGAAGTGTCAACCTATCGGATTGCCGTCCGATCGGACGACCGTCCGATCGACCGACCTGAAAGGTAGAGATACTTCAATGTTTTCAAATGCTACAACGAAAACTTCAAATGTCAAGCCATCATACACAAACACATCCTTCTCAAAGGAAGAAACAATCCACTCGAATAGTCATCCGACCGGACTACCGTCCGACCGGATAACCATCCGAACGGATTGTCATCCGCACGACTAGCTGTCCAACCGGATTACCATTTGACCGAACTGCTATCCTAGCCACTTACACTTTGCATCATTAAACGCGTCACTTATCGTCATGCTATCGTTCTGATCAGGCTAATCCTACTCTCTAGCGCTCCCTTCAATCCATCAATCGATGTGAGTATACTCGATCCCTTTTTGCTTTACGCACTTTTGGGTGTTACATACGTTACTTATAATAAATCACAACGAACACACTACGCAATACTTTAAATGCTAACCGTTACCGCATGTTATACGTGACTTAATGAATGCTTGTTTGTTATGTTTACACATGGAATGCTGTCTACCTGCCTTAGCAACGATAGAACTATAGTTTGGACTCAGCACCTGCTCACGCGGGGGTTGTTAAGGACAATTATTTGCATGGATTACAATGGTAACCATGTATTACGAACTGCCTTGGGCAGTCAACCCGCAGTCATTGGTATCGATAGGTCTGTGTCGATAACTAGCATGCCTCATGTCACTCTGTGTACGTGCTGGTTATGCGTAACGCTTTCGAAATGCTATTATCAAACTTGTATGCTCACCTTTACACTATGTGTATTGACTTTTATTTTAACGTATGTGACAGGTGCTTAGGATGCTTATCTGCTAGGAAATCGAGGCTAGAATAAGGTCTTAGAGGCCAACAAATAGTTATCTGTACAAATGAAATCTGAGTTGTCGGAACAGAACTATTTGCCTAGATTTTGTCTGTAATAATTTGTTTATCTTTTAAGACATGGTATGGGACATGTTACTTTAAATTAATTGGTAATGATAATTGTTATGGAAACTTCTGGACAATCTGTTTCGCTCAGTGCCATGCCCCGATGTTTCCACCATCGGTTGGGGTGTGACAGATTGGTATCAGAGCCATAACTATAGGGAATTAGGCAAGGCTCGACCTAGTCCGGGTCGATGTCTTAGAAACCTAGTCTATAGTTAGGAACCAACAGACCGACTCGTACATGTCCAGTAGGGATTATGTATGAGCTTACCTGCTATTTCTCGCTATTCTCGCCTACGCTACACTATCACTGCACTCGAATTTACAAATACGAATGAGCTATTAAGTTGAGATTAGGTATGAAAACCGCAAACTCTCGATTTAATTGCTTGTTCAACCTGCATTTTATCTATAAACATGAGAATAACATTCCTTATTGTGTTGTTCTTTTCAATCGTCCTATCTAGTTTCTTCTTGTTGTTTGATCTTCAGGACTTTATCTTCATCTTCAGATCAGGTTGAATAAGTTTTTCTTCAATACTTACAAATAAAGTTTCCTAACAAGAACCTCGAAGCACACCTCTTTTGCCAGATGTTTGAAACTTGTAGCAGCTAACTTGCTAAGTGCATCGGCGTGCTTGTTTTCACTTCGATTAATATGATTTACCCTGAAAGTCTGAAATTTTTCAATCAAAGACTTTACCTGCTGAAGATATAACACCATGGTTTCATCTTTCGCATCATAAAGACCGTTGATTTGTCGCGCAACTAGTAAAGAATCAACGTATGCTTCTAAATTCTTTGCACCAATTTTAATTGCTAGGTGAAGACCCGCAAGAAATGCTTCATATTCTGCTTCATTGTTGGTGCTTTTAAATTCCAACCGAATGGCGTAAGTAAATTCATGATTGTCGGGGCTGACTAGACGAAGGTCAGCCCCTGCGTCGTCATCGTTGGAAGCACTATCTGTGTGCAAGGTCCAAACACTGTCATCGAAGACTGGGACAGGATTCCGTATGGCTTCGAATTCTTGGATTTCATCAACTGGAACTTCAGTAACGAAATCTGCCAGAACTTGGCCTTTGATAGCTGGGCGTGGCTTATACAAGATATTATTTCCTCCTTTGCCAACCGGCCAGCAACATCCGGTTTGGATAAAATTTAACCCAAATTATAATTAGTAAGAACGGTTATGACGTGGCCGGAAAAATACCTTCGTAATCTGCGCGAGGCATGCACTAAAGCCAGAACAAGCTTTTCCATGATTGAATAACGGGTTTCCGGACCAGTCAACATTTTGCTGATATAATAAATTAGAGTTTGGAATCCGTCTCTTTCCACCAACAACACTACGCCAACTGCTATATCAGATGCGGAGAGATACAAGACTAATGGTTCTTCTTTCCCCGGAGCCGTCAAAGTAGGTAACTTGATTAAGCATTCCTTCATTTCCTGAAAAGATTTCTCGGCCTCCGGAGTCCATTGAAGCTGATTCTTCTTGACACAATTGCACAAGGTGCTTATGAAAGGATAAGACTTAGCCGCATGGTTTGCTAAGAATTATTTAAGCGCC
>JARYGA010058992.1:0-37915 GCA_030545235.1 Helianthus tuberosus | reverse complement strand
CGTGTCATCTAGTACATAGATTGTTTTGATCTGACGATCCATAAGTGTTCGTTCTCTCCGTTCTCACACTTTTGGGCGTTTTCTCTAAATCCTGACCCTATATATATACACACTAAATTTTTCATTGAGGGGAATAGTGACAGGTAGCTGTCTGGCACTTCCCTATTGATTCAGCTAAATTACGATTTGCTCTCAGTTTAGCTTTACACTTTTTATACTATTTTTGTTTTTTTTTCTATCAAATTACAATTTTACCCCTAGTGTAAACATACAGTCATGTCATTGTTTTTTTTTTTTTACAAAACTATGGTAGGCTTTTGTTTTAAGTGGTTTACTCCATGTAATTTTTATTCGTGCCAGTCGGCTACCTCTCACACGCTCATCGGTCCTTAAATATTACAATTTTGCCACTGTTTAAAATTATAATCTTTCCATCGTTTTAGTTTTTTTTTTTAAAGTATGGAAGTATTTTGTTTTAATTGATTGTCTCAATGTAATCTTTTTTGAGAACATATTATGAGTAGTATCTACAAGTGACCGAAACACAGATTTACATGTTATTAGCGAGACATATTCGGCTTGGTACCCCGCAACACGGGCGAAGCAATAACTAATATATATATTGTAGCATACGCACATGTCACTAGTGATAACACATCTAAAGATTCATAAGTCTACACATGGCTTTTTAACCCAATAATAATTTTAGATCTTGAGGTTAAGTATATGATTTCGTTTCAAAGTATATAAATACATAGTGTTATTATTCAATACAAATTTGAAATTCCAAGCACAGTTCAAAAGGTAATTAAGGAAAAAAAACATGTGATAATTATTTCATTCAAAAAATAATTACCCTATACCGTGACAATTATTTCATTCAAAAAATAATTATCCTAAAGCAATTGAATTAGAGTAACTATTTTTATTACTTTAAAAATATGTTGTAAACAATTTTATTACTCAAGAGCAATCATGTTGTAGAGTATTTATTTGTTGAATAGCGGAATTGTCGTATATAGAAGGTGGCACTGCGTCTTTTTTTCTTTTCACTTTGTACATTTCGTACATGAAAGGCCATTTGTACTTAGTTCCGCCCCTTTACACACACATATACATAGATATATAGATATATGATAAACTTAATTTTTGAATAACATGTTTCCCACCTTATAGTTTAGAAGGGTCAAACTAGCTCTCATACCATTTGTGAGGGGCTGTTTTCGACTGGGTATTCGTCTTTTCTTGAGATCCACTAGGATCAACCTTCCATCACTCACTCATATAATCTAGATCATCCTACAGATGACCCTATCTCCGGAACAGCTAGGTGGAGATAGTTGTAAACACTATTCGCATGCACCTTTTATTAGTCAAGCACTCCGAAAGATAAACATGAGTGGACATCAACCCACATGTTAGACTACACGGAGTCGAAGAGTCGGGGTATTGTGGAACCCCCATCCACGTCTAGAACATTTCCCCGTGGGGGTGGCGTGGGGAGGGGCTGGGGAATTCTCACACGACGTGGGGCATTTGGCTTTGTGCACGTGTCACGTGATGATTGGTTCCCCAAAACTAGCCATTGAACAGCTAGTTATTTAAAAAATATATTTTCCAAAAAACCTTATATATTAATCATTTACAAACTATTTCTCCATAGAAATAGAACCTATTTCTTCATAACAAACACACTCTTTCGCTCTCAAATTTATCACTCACTTGAAAAACATACAATCCTCAAGTTCATCATCTTCATTATCCTCATTTTCACTTGACAAGTTTGTTTTATCATCTTCATCTTACAAGGGAGTGGAGCTAATAATATCACAGGTTCAGAATGTCGCTCAATGTATATTTGAAGATGAAGGTGGTTTACAACCCAAAAGGTGGAAATATATAATACACGATTGGCTCGCCGCACATGAATTATTGGTAAGTGATTATTTTTCACCCAACCCAACATATGATGATAGGAGTTTTAGGCTGCGTTTTTGTATGAGACAAAGTTTATTTGTAAGAATAGCAAAAAATTTATAAAATACATATGCATATTTCCAACAAAAGCCTGATGCGCATGGTAATATAGGATTTAGCATGTTTGCAAAAAGTCATCACCGCGATTAAACAATTGGCTTATGTCACTAGTTCCGACATAATTAATGGATGACTATTTAAAAATATCAAAACGAGCAGCGAAGTCTTTAATATTTTTGTGAGCATGTGATTCAACTATACATAAAGAATACTTAAGAAAACATATGTTTAGTGACATTTAACAAATTTTGGAGTCTCATGAAGATCGACATGGCTTTCTCGGGATGATTGGTAGTATAGATTGTATGAAATGGGAGTGAAAACTTTGTCCAACTGCATGGCACGGTCAACACACGAGTGGATATAATAAAAAACCGGCTATAATTCTTTAAGCAGTTGGATCACAAGATCTATGGTTTTGGCATGCATTTTCTTTGTTTACAAGTTGGTAGCTTACCTAAAATACTATATATACAATTTGCTTATCTATTTACACATGTTTTATGGATTCTATTTCGGCACTTGTTACGGCTATATATCATTCAAAGTAGATCAACGAAAATTTTTACTTTTACTTTTAAATAGCAGCAAGGGAAGTTTCAAATGAAAACCACTGTTTACTGTGAAAACTCGAAAACTAATTAAAAAAACCAAAAAAACATATCAAATTTTTTTTTTGCATACCAATTTTCGCAGGTTTTTTTATATAAAAAATATTCAAAAAAAAATTGTAGTGCATATGTGTAATACTGTATGTGTACTACACATGTGTACTACAAAAAAAAAATTAAATTTTTTTATATATAAAAACCTGCGATTTTTATAAAAAAATTGAAAAAAATAATTTTTTTTTTGTGTGGTTTTTAGGTTTTTTTTAGTTAGTTTTCGAGTTTTTATAATAAAGTGTTTTTTATTTGAATCATCCCCATAGCAGCAAATAAATGTTAATAAATATGAGCGTGGTTTAGTGAACAAGTTGGCTGCGGTAAATGGTGAATCTGGACCGATACCGATGCAACCAGCCCATAATACAGTTAAGATTCTGTCTTTCTTGATCTAAATTCCCAGGTTGTCGTCACTACCGGCATGCTCTTTGTATTTTACTTGATTAACACCTTTAAAGTATGAATAACTAATAAAATAATCTGTTACCCCTCCCTCGTTCCTAGCTATACCTAACTTTTTTTCAGTTTGCCTTTGGCTTTTAGCTCCACAAAATTAAACTGCTTCATTCTTTTTTTTTAACGGCCAACAAACTCAATCCCGAGCACTCTCGGGGTACCCACTGGACAAACGGAGTACTCCGAGAGTAACCCGAGTCCACCACCAATTCCGGGGAAAACCCGGTAACCCACCCGCCCGTAAGCACGACAGTGAAATTACCGGTAAAACTCGTTTGGCTCAAAAATCCAACCCAGGTTTCCCTAAGTCTCCTATTATTGACCACCAGCGCCTCACTCTGCATCAAGTGGGAGTCGAAACTGCATCTCTCAAGTTGGCTGCTAGTCAGTCTACAAAGTTGATATTAATAAGCGTTCCATATCTTTTCAATCTCCAATTTGGCTAGTGAGTTTGCAAAGGAGCAATGGGAAAATTAATTATGACCAAAAACTTTTAAATACAGACATTCCTATCTAGCTTTAAGGCTAGTGGGTATGGTGATGGTCCTCCAAGGGAGGATGATCCGCCATGTAAGCGTCACGTCATAGTCTTCCCAAGGAGGGTCCATCCCACAAAACTAGAGGGTATGGAAGATGGTCCTAGATGATTCTACCCCACCACTTTTATGTTTTTTTTAATCTTCTACTTTTTTTTTTAATATTTAACAAATAAACTAACAAAATATTTTCATTAATATTAAAAATCATTACATAAACTTAAAAAAACATAAACTTAAAAAAATCCTAATATATTAAAATAAGCTACTAGTCTTCGTCTTCCATGTCGCCGTCGGGTTCGTTTTGAGCGTTATTCCAAATGTACTCCACCAAGTCCGCTTGTAGGTTATGATGTGTGTACTCGTTACGTAGAGCGAACATATTCAAATCTTGTTGTTCCCCACTAACTGGAACAGAATTTCCAGTAGACGCGTTTTCGTCGTACTCGCATATCGCTCTACCTTTGTCTTCAATGATCATGTTATGAAGGATGATACAAGCGCACATAATGTGTCGTAACCGATTTGGTGTAGCCGAACGTGCTGGATGTTCAATGATTTGTCATTTTTTTGTAGAACACCAAAACCCCGTTCAATATCTTTTCTCGCACCCTCTTGATACTTCGCAATTTTTTTTCTTTTTTCGTGTGTCGGGTGCGGAATAGTTTTGACGATTGTCGAGTACGTTGGGTATATTCCATCGGCTAGGTAGTAACCTCGCCTGTATTCCACCCCCGAAGCCGTAAAACTTGTGTCTGGACCTGTACCCGCCACTACATCCTCAAATATCTGTGATTGGTATATGATGTTTAGGGAAGAGGGGTTATAAAAATTGATGGGGTGGTAGCGGGTAAAAAATGATATAAAAATTGATGAGTTTTTATAAAAAGGGAAGAGGGGTTATAAAATGTGAGAGAGATATAAGATTATAGTAGGTGAAAAGTTGTGAAAAAAGGTGTAAAAAGGGTGAGTATTTATAAAAGTGGGAGTGAATTTGGTATATATTTGAATTATAGCCGTTATTAATAAATATAAATTGTGAAGTTGATTTTTTTTAAACGGTCATCTTCAAACGGTCCCCACTTTTTTTTGTCATTGTGTGCTCGTCGCAAACGTCTAGTTGGTGCCGGAGAGGACGGGACGGGGGGTGGGGGGGAGGGGGGATGGTGTAGAACCCGGCGACGGTCCAAGACGGTATGGGGACGTCCCCCATACCGCATAACCTTACTAAAGTAGTCAATGTCATTTCAATCAATCAAATATTGCCACATTAACTCCACTAGCAGAGACAACTAAGATATAGCCTACACTTGTAGCGAGCTGATTGATACACTTAGGATCTAGCCTACAATTTTTTCGAGGTAGCTAAAACGGATAAGCCTATAATTTTTTTGAGAAGGCTGAGACGTTTTACACTCTTTTCGAGGCTACTAACATGGTTAAGCCCTCTTTATTTTTTTTTGCGAGACGACCGACACTTCTTTAGAAATGGCCAAAAAGATGTCTATATTGAAAAGTTTTTTTTCGATAACGTCTATTTTTGTATTTTTCTAAAAAAGAAACTATTGCACTAAAATCATGTATTGTTTCAGGTTATTTTCTGCTATATTAAGTGATATTTTCGACGCATGACCTAATTCCTTGATAGAAAACAAGCTACATCCTTTCTGGTCTATCCATCAGCTTGAAGCCACAAGTGTATTGTTATATTTATAAAGTAGAAAAATGCTCGTTACATCATCATGAAAGCAACCGTAAACAACCTAGAAAATGAAGTAATTGGCAGTGTCACGACCTCAAATTCCACTAGCGGAGTACTATACTACTGCAAAGCGTGCGACTGACCATTATCACGCAACCAATCATATTGAACAATTTAATATAGATAAATAAAGTAAAACCTTCACCACTAACATGATTAGTGACAAAACATTCAAAAGTCTAAAATATAGTTTAAGTAGTTAGCGTAAGCATAAAGTCAAAAATCCCATTAATAGTTTTAAAACATAATTTAAATAGGAACCCAACAACGGATCCATGTAACAACTACACTCCTCCATGCAACCTCCAACGCAACACCTAAGGACCTGCAAGCATGCAGTAGTATGTCAACATAAAATTGGCGAGTTCACGATTTTAAAATAGTTTTAAATGTTTTATCCCAAAAACATAAGTTATTAAATTACCAGGTTATAAAACATGTCATGGGGAACTACACTATCGTTAAGCTACTAAACTGTGTAGTACCGAAACTTTGACGTAGTTGTTGTTTTTCCCCGGATCAATATCTATTATCATTCACCAGTGCCGAGGCATAAAAGTTCACTCATGTCCTCTAGAGGTTTGTCAAACCTAATAGCGCTATCAACTAATATCTCGTTCGCCAGACCAGGCGACTAATCGGTATAAGTGTATGGGGACTTAAATGATAGAGTTTCGTTTAGTCTGCTAAAGACATGAACTATAGATATCAATTAATTGCTATTCCGTTCCCCTGGAATATTAGGTTCCCAATCCACCAGGAATACATGCTTTTAGTGTTAGTGTGAACTCACCTTTGCTTTGCTCGGTTGGTTATATCACTTGTCCTAAGTTGGTCAACCATGTCGTATTATGGTTACCAATATTCATTAGGTTTATACACAAGTAGGTCACGTATCGTATACACGTATTTAATCAGGTAATACATGATTAACATCTAATATGTCTTATCAGTCCAATATAGAAAACATAGATATTCATTCAAAGCTCGTACCCGGGCTAGTACAAGTGTGCCCATAATAGGTATAGACATTCAAAGCCCATAATAAGGGTATGGCCCAAGCGAGTGTGCGGCCTATTGTCTAGTGTGCGACACACATGGGAGTGTGCGGCCACTAGACAATGTGTGGTCATGCATAAATGGGTTGTACCTTGTGTGTTGATGATGGTACATGGGAGTGTGCGGCCTATTTTCAAATGACATAAACAATTAATAGCAATGTTGAAGACACAAATGGTGTGTTTCAAAACAGGGTTGACTCCTAAAAAGTCAAACAGTTTAATGATTCCTTTTCAAACTATACGCAAAACTATTTTAAACCACATTGTTAAGTAATATGCATTAGTAGCAGTTTGTACAAATATCTTAATCACTAATCATTAACTTAGATTACTTACACATGTGTAAATTGAGTAATCACTCAAATTCATTACTAACCAAGATGATTTACACATGTGTAAACATATTACTTACACATATGTAAACATATTACTTACACATATGTAAACATATTATTTACACATGTGTAAACATGTGTAAATTGATTGGTCACTCTAATTCAATGCTAACCAAGATGATTAAGACATATCTTATTTACACATGTGTAAACATGTGTAAATTAACTGATCATTTTAATTTAATGCTAACCTAGATGATTTACATACTTACACACGTGTAAACATGTGTAATCACTCTAATTTAATGCTAACCAGGATGATTTACACATGTGTAAACATATTGTAAACATCTTATTTACACATGTGTAAATTGATTGATCACTCTAATTCAATGCTAACCAAGATGATTTACACATGTGTAAACATCTTATTTACACATGTGTAAACATGTGTAAATTGATTGACCACTCTAATTCAATGCTAACCAAGTTGATTTACACATGTGTAAACAGATTACTTACACATGTGTAAACATCCTATTTACACATGTGTAAACATGTGTGACTTGATTGATCACTTTAAGTTAATGCTAACCAAGATGATTTACATACTTACACACGTGCAAGCATGTGTAAATTGATTGATCACTCTAATTTAATGCTAACCAAGATGATTTACACATGTGTAAACATGTGTAAATTGATTGATCACTCTAATTCAATGCTAACCAATATGATTTACACATGTGTAAACATGTGTAAATTGATTGATCATTCTAATTCAATGCTAACCAAGATGATTTACACATGTGTAAACAAATTTCTTACACATGTGTAAATATCTTATATAGACATGTGTAAACTTTATTATATATTTTTTTATATTACAAACTTTCATATGTGGCAACTTCGAGTTTATTTGTTTGTTTTTCAGCAACCTTTTTCAGCATATGTTTTTCCTTTTTCTTCTTCTGTTAAAACAATAAAAAGCAGTTAAAATCATGTGTCTTACTTATCTCCGGCCCCTCGCTTTCTAAGTGTCTTGTGCCTTGGCCCAAGGCTCACATTTTGCGCCTTGGGTGTCCTTGTGCCTTTGACAACTATGCATTTACTGCGAGAGTATTTGAACTATATTTATATAAAAAAACTAGAAATAGTCAATACCTTACAGATTATCACATTATCCGATGTTAGGTTTTGCACATTAACGGAAAACTGAATCAAAGATCCAATCCAGGTCATAAACTTATAATTTGACATGCATATACAAACAAATAATGTCAAATCTATTAGAATTCATAGCAATTGAAGTAAAATAACTAATAAATAGCTATATTAGTTCGTTGCATTTAATACAAAAGTGATAAAATAGCTTAATATTACAAGTTGTGCTAAAGCTAATATGAACTGGACAACTAGTAACAACATCGATTTCACGATTTGGATCTATAACATCAATTAGACATGATTTTCTAGTCAAATATCGTCAAATCAAACCGACTATTACGAAACCACAACTATTACAAAACCGTCACAACTCAACAGCAGAAACTACAGGTGAATGATCCGAAAATTCGTAAAAGAATTATTCGAATCAAACCGACTGAAGCTCAAATACAAATTCAAACGAATGGACTACAAAATTCCATATGACGTTATATCAATCAGTAACACTATATATGAGTAGTTTCAACAAGTTGTCAAACAATTTATCAAAATACAGAGCTAAACCTCAAGTACTCTAATACCTAAACCTAAAATTGTGATATCTACGAGAGTAATGATGATGTATATCAGTTACATGTAGAACAGTAAAACAACAGAAATACACAACAATTTCGAAACAGTTACAGCTCAACAGAGAAAAATACAGGCGTATAATCCGATAATACGTAAGAAAGCTGTCCGAATTGAACCGATTGAACAAATTGAAGCACGAGGACAAGTTCAATCGATTAGATGGTGAAATTATGCTATGAATCTGTATCAATTTTTAATATTGTAATGAATATAACAACGAAAACAGTAACGTACATGAAGAACGGTGATACTTACGGTTGCGAACGGTGTTAATGGTTGCGAACAGTGATGCTTCTATTGTCGATGATTTGCTGAGGGAGATGGATGGTTTTCAATTTCTTGAAGGAGAAGATAGAAATTCTCGTTGCGTCATTTGGGGATTTGGGGAGGGAATTTGATTGTGGGTTTTGTGTTTTAAGTTTTGACAAAAATACCCTTTATGTTTTAATTTAACCCTTAATTTAGCCCATCTAATCTTAGCCCTTAATTTAGAATGATCTATGGATGAAAATTGTTCCTAATGTTCTCACAAAATTGGGTGTTCTCAAGATAACCCTCCCCTATATATATATATATATATAAGGGGACCGCTAGAATGAGAACCACCTCGAGTTATGAGAACCACCTCGAGTTATGAGAACCGCGAGAACTACACCATCCGGGGCGAGGTGGACCAAATTTTTTTTTACAAGTAGATGTGTGTATTCTAAACACATTCGTAAAAAAAAAATTTTAAAAAAATGCCGTGTGGGTAGTTTTTTACACCACAAGTTTGGTGTAAAAAAAAAAAAAAAAAACCACCAAACTTGTGGTGTAAAAAACTACCCACACGGCATTGTTTAATTTTTTTTTTTTTTTACGAATGTGTTTATAATACACACATCTAGTTGTAAAAAAAAAAATTTGGTCCACCTCGCCCCGGATGGTGTGGTTCTCGCGGTTCTCATAACTCGAGGTGGTTCTCATTCTAGCGGCCCCCTATATATATATATATGTACATATAGAAACGGGTTAAGGAGAGAACGGTGAAAAGTGTGAGAACGGATCCTGGCCCAACACGTGGCAGGGGGCGCTAATTGTTATGCGGGGATATGATTGTCCTTTTATGTAACAACCCGAGATTTCAAGGTCTTTCCTTTACTCATCATTTGTCAATCCTGTTTTCACAATTTGTTTTACATTGTATCATGTGCACCATATCCGAATGATTAAAATATTGTAATGTTTGAGTGTTTCATGGAAACTTAGGAGTTGTTTAATGTTTAGTCATAACATGTTCATGTTTAACTTTGGGTTGCACAACACACTTGAGTCACGAAGAACCCAAGTCGACGAAGAACTGCAGTTCTTCGTCACAACCACTCCTTGACGAATGAGGGTTCTTCGTCACAACCAATCCCTGGCGAAGAAGGGTTCTTCGCCATAAGGTCTTTCGCCAAAAAGGGCCTCGACCCAGGTTTACTCGCGGCCCAGACTGGGCCCGACTGTCATTTTGTTTGTATAATCTCCCATAACCTGCAACTGTAAACACAAAACCCTAAAGTTCTCTCTCCATGTCCTCTTTGTGCGACGGCAGTTTTAGGATCACGAAGCCTTTCATCTTGAACAAACTAATCACTTCGGTATCACGGTTAATGCCTATCAATGTTAATTGCTAAAATCCTGATGATGAGATTTTATGTGAAATTAGGGTTTCATTTATAAGATTGTGAATCTAGAACTTGCATGATGAGGGTTCGATGATTTGTATACGTTCTTATTTACGATGTGGTTTGATAATTCTGCTTGATGAACTTATATCTTGATAAACTAATAATCTGATTGTGTGTGGTCATTGGATGATTATGGTCAATGATTGTTTAGAATGATTTGTATGATGTGTGGAAACTGATACGTTTTGAGTAGTTGATGATTGTTCATAATTAGGAAGCACAGTCAAGGCTAAAAGTGTCGTTTAATCTAATGTGGAACACTGTCAAATTGTTAGCATCTATTACGGCTGAAACTAAGGAAATTGTAACTGTCTGATGAGGGAGTGACGAAAGACGCCCCCACGAAGAATACGGCTTGACGAAGAACCTGGTTCTTCGTTGGCTGGATTTTTGACGAACCACTAGGGTACGATAACGTACTAAACAACGGAACCTCTTCAAGTCCCAAGTCGACCGATCGAACAGGAATCACCCTAACCCGATTAGTTTACTGGTTCGTGACGGTTGTTCATGTTCAATCCGAAATCGGTTGTCTCTTTGATAGAACCTAGATCTCAGACTGAGGCTCCACTAAGAAATGAGTAAAAGACCTGAATGAGCTCCGATTCTATTGGTTTTGAGTGCATTGAGTGTAAAAGAGTTGAAAGAAAGTTGGAAAAGTATCTTTCAATCCCTTTACCTCCGAAAATGTTTAGTTCTATGCGAAATCGTTTTGAAATCATGTGGAAATCCTTCAGATCTGAGTTGTTCTTGGTGGAATGAAGCCAAATCTTGAAGTTCATAAGAACTCCATGATGACATCACCCTAGAACACCTCAAATCCGTTGATTTCATGGTTAAAAGTTAAGATTCAAAGGTGAAAATGATGAAGAAGTGCGTGTAGATCATGGGAGTACAATATTTGAGTTGAAAACTTACAAGAATCAGGAGAAATCAAGAGAAAGAAGGCCTTGAGAGTGCTGGTCGAATGAGGAAGAGCTGTGACATCACAAGTGGTGTGGCAGGGGGTATTTATAGGTTGCCAAAAAGGTAAAGGATGAGCAAGTGTCGGATAGCTCACTGATCGGATAGCAATCCGATCGGATGGCCATTCGATCAAGTGGCTCCGACGGGTTGCGTTTCGACGTTTCGTTTTGCGTGTTGAGCGTTGCGATGCGATTCGAGTGAGCGATGCGATAGTATTACCCATTAGTTACACAAATAACCTAACTACTATATCTAACATACAATCACTATAATAACTTGTGTTTAGCTTTTGCGATTAAATTGCGTTGCGATAGAATTGCGATTGCAATTAAACACCTCAACGTAAACATAACATGCACAAGTAACACATAATAGCACACACACGTAAAACAATATCCAGAACACATAATTCGAGTTGCGGTGCGATGGCGATTAGCGATAAGTCGATTAGCGATTAAATAGAGATTATTAATAGATACTCCACATAATACAACTAAAGTAAACAAATAATAGAATTCGATAACAAGTCAAGAAGCACAATCTACTTAGTCAAGCAAGGAGTGACAGATCGCAATTTGCAATCTTTCTTCTTTTGACTTTGACTTGTACTTTGACTTTCCAAAAAAACGGGTTGTTACATAGGGTGTGCAAACCGTATCTTGACGACTTCGTCATCATGTTTATTGATGACATTTTGATATATTCTAAGAGCAAGGAGGACCACGAGCGACACTTGCGTCTTATTTTGGAGCTCCTGAGGAAGGAGCAACTCTACGCGAAATTCTCTAAGTGTGATTTCTAGATTTGAGAGGTACACTTCCTTGGCCAAATTGTTAATGAAACGGGGATACACGTGGATCCTGCTAAGATTGATGCTATCAGAAATTGGGCGGCACCGAAGAATCCTTCGGAGGAGCGATAATTTCTCCGTCTCGCTAGGTACTGTCGCAGATTTATTAAATACTTCTCGAAGATCGCTCAACCTCTTACCGCATTAACACCGAAAGGCGTTGCATATTCTTGGGGAGCGAAGCAAGAGGATGCTTTCCAACTCTTGAAACAAAAACTCTACAGTGCACCGATCTTGTCCTTACCTAAAGATACCAAGGATTTTGTGGTGTATTGTGATGCTTCTATCCAGGGTCTCGGCTGTGTGCTAATGCAACGTGAGAAGGTGATAGCGTACACTTCTCGACAGTTGAAGGTTTAGGAGAAGAATTACATGACTCACGACTTGGAGTTGGGGGCCATGGTCTTTGTGTTAAAAATCTGGAGGCATTACTTGTACGGTACTAAATGCACTATTTATACCAACCACAAGAGCTTTCAGCATATCTTTGACCAGAAGGAATTGAATATGTGACAGCGTCGCTGCGTAAAACTCTTAAACGACTACGATTATGCAATCAAGTACCATCCAGGTAAAGCTAACGTTGTAGCTGATGCCCTCAGTCGAAAGGAAACGAAACCCAAGCGTGTCCACGCTCTGCAGCTCACTATCCACTCTAATTTACCTGATCAGATCCGTTCTACTCAGACTGAAGCGTTAAAGGAAGAAAACCTGGAAGCTGAATATTTGCAGGGCATGTAGAAACGACTTGTAGAGAGATCTGACGGCATTTATTATTTCATGAAACGGATATGGGTTCCTTTGTATGGTAATCTTAAAGAGCTCGTGATGGACGAAGCACACAAGTCTCGATTGTGACACCCCAGGAAAACCAGGAAACCACGCAACCTAACTAGCTTCCTTAGTAACTACGTACTAAATTTTGGGACGAAATTTCTTTCAACTTGGGGATGATGTGACAACTCGTATTCCAGAACCTCTCTTTTCATTTGATGTAACCAGCATGAGCATTATGTGATTATGTGACACGTTGATTTTGGAATGTTATGTATTGAATGTGTTATGTGATATAAATTAAAATATGAATATGTATCCTCGGGCGCACAACACAAACCTAGTCGCACAATACGTGGCCAATAGCACAAACTTGGTTGGGCAGTACACTTTGTCTTTTGTCACACACCACTCTCGGCCCACACTACTTGTACTCTAGATCAAATGGCAGCCCGTGTAAGGGTTCGACCAACTCTTTTATGCACATAACTCACAAGGGAGGGTGTATACTCCTCATTATTTGCAAAATACTGAACACACACGAAACCCTAAGCTCTCTCTCCTCTCCTCTTTCTTGTTCGACGGCAGCCATCCCCCTCTCTTCGAAGTGAAGGCCGATGAGTGTCTCTTCTCCCTCTCTCGAAGCCTTATCATCGCACACAATCCTTGGTTTATAGTTTGATTCAGTTAGTCTCCTTTTAGTGTTAGTGTTTGGTTATTTGATAATAAATACTTGATGTTATCCATGATGATGGATCCTTGATGTTGTGATAAACTATGAATACATATTTAAGTGATGCATGTTTGATTGATGATTCTGAATGATTGATCCGAACTCACATGGTAATCATGAGATTAGTGGTTGGTTTAGAATTAGGGTTCACATGATGATGTTTGAATGAAACGGTTTGATGCTATGATCGATGGTTGTGTAATGATCTCACGATAAAACTGTTAGTCAAGATTTGTATGATGATTAGGGTTGCATGTTAGTGTTCAAAATCATTGATCTGATAATGGGTTGAATGTTATGATAGATTATTGTTCTTGATTGGTTGATTAATTAGGGTTCATGAGAATCATTTGATAATGCTTGATTGATCGATTAAATGCAAAATAGGAAACTGTTCAAATTGTTTGTAACTGATTTGCAAGAATTATGGAAATCTAAAAACTGATCGCATAAGCCAATGGCACAAGATCTGAACGCACAAGCTTTCGGATCGCACAAGGTCAATCGCACAAGCTAGGGTTGCATACGGTACAACTGTTAAAGCACATTGTATAACCTTTTTAAGAACGATCGCAAAACAGGTTGTAGATCGCACAAGACAGTGCTGATCGCACAACATGTTGGGCCGCACAAGAAAATAAACTGTTAATGTTAATTGGGTCGCACAAGTTATTGGGCTGGGTCATGGTTTGGATCGCACAACATGTTGTAGATCGCACAAGTTTGTGCCGAGCATCTATTGGGCTTCACCTCCTGAGTCGAACAACATGATTGGGCTCGTACAATTCCTTCAGCTCAATCACTTGAATCACACAATAGGTCTTGTATGTGAACTTGCATGCTATCATTTAACCTATTAAGTGTTGGTTGTTTAGTTGCCATGATAATACGTGTTTGCCATGCTCGATTTTATGTATGTGAACCGTTAATTCGTATGTGAAACGTATGTGCGTTATTTGAACCTAGACCTGACTCGTATGGTAACCATGCTAGAACGTGGTTGACCCAATTAGCTCAAGTGACCTTTCTATTTATCTGCCGAGCTAACCTAAGGTGAGTTCACACTTTCTACAAGGCATACGATTCCCGGTGGTTTGGGAATGCGTTAACGTTTAATAAGGAAACATGCGTATTCTCCTTGGGTAGAATGCGTACTTCCACCCTCTTATGTGAAGGGCAACAACATTAAAGCCTGCATGTTCTCCTTGGGTAGGTCACGTACTCCCACCTTCTTAACTGAAGGGTGACAGCATTGATTGACACTAGACAAAACTCTGTCATTAAGTCTCTCATTTTATATTGACTTAATCGTCGGGCCAATGGCGAATGGGTCATTAGCTAAATAGCGCTATTAGGTTTGACAAGACTCACACCGTGCCGCAGAGGATGGGCGTGGACTAATGGACTTGGGCACTAGTCAATGATGATAGACATTGACGCAGGGCACATAAATATAACTACAGTCGGTAGTCGATATGATAACGGGTCTAGTGGTTAACATGGGGAAGCCCCCACTGGTTATGGTTTGCG
Source organism: Helianthus tuberosus (assembly GCA_030545235.1). Classification (NCBI taxonomy): domain Eukaryota; kingdom Viridiplantae; phylum Streptophyta; class Magnoliopsida; order Asterales; family Asteraceae; genus Helianthus; species Helianthus tuberosus. Next base: position 22,698 of record JARYGA010058992.1, on the reverse strand, counting down.
AAACAAGGAACTGGTTAACTCGTGGTTTTCGAAACAACTTATGGTTTTTGGAACAACACTAAAATGGGCAACCAACTGTGAACTCGCTCAACATTGTTGTTGATTCATTGTTACATGCCTTGCAGGTCGTTAGGTACTTAGATGGAGCTTGCACAGGAGGATTCATTGTGGTGCATGGACATTGAGTGTTCATGATAAACTTATGAACTTTTAAACTATGATTTGGGTTTTGAACTATTTGCTTCCGCTGATAACTTAGACTTGTTAAACTGTTTTGACACCAATTATATTGTTTGGTTGGACTTTTACTTATTTAATTATATTGTTCAATATGATTGGTGGCTGGATCCTGCTCAGCCACGCCTCCTTCGGTGATACTCCGCTTGTGGATTTTGGGGGTGTGACAGATTGGTATCAGAGCCATTGGTTATAGTGAACTTGGTTTTAAAAAAAAGGGAAAAAGCTTTTTGATAAAAACCAGACTATAACTTGTTCAGTGCTCAACGATCCACAACAACGCTTCGCTCTACATGTAAGACTCAACACTATAGGTGATATAGTTTATGTTTGTATTGCCTGTCTGTTAGTTTAAATGGTGCATTGGTCATGGTATGCTTAGTCAACGTAGTAGCATGTTGCCACTAGCTGTAATGTACCTTAATGACATGCATTTGTTGCTTGAAACCTTGCGTGCTCACTCTCTTCTGTCATTTCACACTTTACACACCTCTATGTCACCATCCTTACTTGAGTTTCTTTCGATGTGAAGATCATGAGTGGACGTCTCAACTTGACTCAAGCCCAGCTGATGGTTTTAATCAACGAACGAGTTATTGAGGCTCTCGCAGCAGGTCAAGCAGGAGGTATAGCCTGCTATTTCGACCTATCTTAGGATGTTTAGATCCTACTCTCGTGAACCTACTCTCGTGCTTAACCTTGTCCTTTCTTTCTCGCACGACAGGTTAAAATGCTCAGCCTCGAGTGTGTACGTTCAAGACCTTCATGGACTGTCGACCAAGTACCTTTGACGGCACTGAGGGAGCCGTAGGGCTTATCCACTGGTATGAGAAGATCGAATCCGTTTTCGAAATGTGTGAATGCCCTGTTGCCAGCAGGGTGAAGTTTGATACGGGAACACTTGAGGGCGGTGCGTTAACTTGGTGGAATGCAGAGGTGCAAATGCTAGGGTTGGCAGCTGCTAATGCCACCCCATGGATTGACTTTAAGGATCTGATCAAAGAACAGTATTGTCATCGTGATGACATTCACAAGCTAGAGGTGGAGTTTTACAATCTGAAGATGAAAGGGTCCGAAATCGAAGCATATAATAAGAGGTCGAACGAATTAGCTTCTTTGTGTCCCAACATGGTGGATCCTCCCTACAAACATATCGAGCTTTACATAAAAGGTTTAGTGCAAGAGATTCAGAGTATGGTGACTTCAGCTAACCTCTCTACAATTCAGCGGGTTGTACGACTATCCCACCGTCTCACTAATCATGCAGTTGAGCAGAACAAGCTACCTAAGCGTATTAGTGCAACCACTACTTCTGATGCTCCTAGCGACAACAAACGCAAATGGGATGGAAAATCAAGCAAGGGTTCAAGTTCTGTTCAGTCTCAGTCTCAGCAGCGAAGGACTGACGACTTCAAGAGCCCTAGTCAACAGTCTTCTTGGAATCAAGGTCAGGGTGGGTACAAGGGAAACCACCCTAAGTGCAATCGCTATAATATGCACCACAGCGGATCGTGTAGCAAGAAAAACTGTCAGAGATGCAACAAACCAGGCCACATAACGAAAGATTGCAGGAGCCTTTATCCTACGATTCAGAGACGCCAGTAGCAGCAGACTCCACAGAACCAGCGCCAGCAGCAGCAGCAACATCAGGGTAACAACAAAGGGTGTTTCCAGTGTGGTGCTGAAGGTCACTTCAAAAGAGACTGCCCTCAGTTGAACCAGAACCAGAACAACAATAACAATCAGGGGAATGGGAACAACAACAGGGATAACAATAATGGTAATGGTGACAGGGGACGTGCATTTGTGATTGGTCAGGGTGATGCGAGGAACGATCCCAACGTCGTGACGGGTAAGTTCCTATTGGATGATTTCTTTGTTTCTATTTTATTCGATTCGGGAGCCGATACTAGTTATGTGTCCATAAGAGTTAGTCGGATGCTTAAGCGTACCCTAATTCCCTTGAACACAAAGCATGTTGTAGAACTAGCAAACGGTAAAAGTCTTGAGGCCACACACATAGTTAAGGGTTGTAATCTCGCTTTAGCTGGTCAGACCTTCTCTATCGATCTTATTCCTATCGTTCTTGGTAGTTTTGATGTTGTCATTGGGATGGACTGGTTATCCCAACACCGAGCGGAAATACTCTGCAAGGATAAAATTGTCCGCATTCCTCGTTCTGGTGATGAACCCCTCGTTATTCTGGCGACAAGAGTGGTGTTGTTGTGGGCATCATCTCTTTCCTTAAGGCCCAAAAGTGTTTGTGAAAGGGCCACACTACTATTCTAGCCCTCGTTACTGACACCTCAATGAAAGAGAAGAAGATTGAAGACATTCCGATCGTACGCGACTTTCCTGAGGTATTCCCTAAGAAATTACCTGGTCTTCCGCCTCACCATCAAGTTGAGTTTCAAATCGAGCGAGCTCATGGAGCAGCACCTATAGCTCGTGCACCTTATCGTTTAGCCCCATCTGAACTAGAAGAACTGTCCGCACAACTGCAAGAGCTTTTGGACAAGGGTTTCATTCGTCCTAGCTCTTCGCCCTGGGGAGCTCCAGTTTTGTTTGTGAAGAAGAAAGACGGTTCCTTTCGAATGTGTATAGACTATCGCAAACTCAACAAGGTGATCGTGAAGAATAGTTATCCTCTTCCGCGTATCGACAACCTGTTCGACCAGTTGCAAGGGTCGAGCTTCTACACTAAGATTGACCTAACATCGGGCTATCATCAGCTGAGAGTCCAAAGCGAGGACATCTCCAAGACAGCATTCAGGACTCATTACGGACACTACGAGTTCCTGGTTATGCCCTTCGGGTTGACAAACGCACCTGCGGTATTCATGGACCTCATGAATCGAGTGTGCAAACCATACTTGGATAAGTTCGTGATTGTTTTTATCGACGACATCCTGATCTATTCCAAGAGTCAGGAGGAACACGAGCGTCATCTGCGACTCATTTTGGAACTCCTTCGAACAGAACAGCTTTATGCTAAGTTTTCGAAATGCGACTTTTGGCTTCGTGAAGTCCATTTCCTTGGCCAGGTGGTTAATGAGGATGGGATTTACGTTGATCCATCCAAGGTTGACTCGATCAATAATTGGTTTGCACCTCGAACTCCAACTGCAATCTGTCAATTCTTGGGCTTGGCGGGTTACTACAGAAGGTTTATCAAAGATTTCTCGAAGATTGCGCAACCTCTTACTGTTCTTACTCAGAAGGGTGTCACCTACCGTTGGGGTGTTGCTTAGGAATCCGCATTTCAGCAGCTGAAGTCGAAGTTTTGTAGCGCCCCTATTCTTAACGACTATGAATGCGCAATCAAGTATCATCCAGGCAAAGCCAATGTTGTGGCTGACGCCCTCAGTCGAAAGGAAACTAAACCTAAGTGTGTACATGCGTTACAACTTACCATTCACTCCAGTCTTCCAGCTCACACTCGTGATGCTCAGGTCGAAGCATTGAAGGAAAAGAATCTCAAAGCAGAGTCCCTGTGGGGAATGGAAAAAAAACTCGAACGTAAGGGATATGGCACTTATTATTTCATGGAACGTGTTTGGGTTCCATCCATTGGAAATTTACGAGAACTTGTGATGGACGAGGCACACAAATCTCGCTACTCGTTGCATCCTGGTTCTAACAAGATGTACCAAGACCTTAGAACTCTCTACTGGTGGCCCCACATGAAGGCTAAGATAGTGACCTATGTTGGTAAATGTTTGACCTGTGCGAGGGTCAAGGTTGAATACCAGAAGCCATCTGGCCTACTTCAACAGCCAGGGATCCCCACATGGAAATGGGAGCAAATTTCCATGGACTTTGTTACTGGCTTTATGACAACTGTCAAAAATCCAAGTACCCGTATAATTAATTAACCAGGATTAATGCTTAATGACTGTGCTGAATTACAATTAACTGCTTTCTGATTATTGCCATATACATGCATGTGCATCATACATTGTTTAATGTCATACCAATATTGCATGAAAGCTATATTCCCTTAAATGATGCATTAAGGACAGTTAGCACAGTTATCTGATAAATCAGGAAAGTGCTGACAGAACTCAACACATAGTCAGACAGTGCATTGAGACACAGAATGAACCAAAAACCAAGTACTACACTAGTATAGTGTGTATGAAAGTAAGGATCACAAAACTGCCTTTCTAGTGATAGCTTAAGTGCCGTAAAGTGCCCAAAACTCACCCAAAGTGCTGAATTCAGCAAAAATCAGCATTTTAACACACTAATATTATGTAGAAATATGGTAAAATGGTCCTGAATGCTTTCCTAAGTGTCGGGAATCAAAAGTGTCAAAAAAAGATACATAAAGCACACTAAACTGCAAAGTTTAGCACTTTAACGAGCCGGTAACCAACCGAACAACCGGACACTACCTGAAACACCAAATTTACACTAGAAGCATTGTTTTAACATTACCAAGCTAGTTATGGTCCCCGAACTTCATAACACACTATATAAACATATAATAACTAAAAACCTAACTATTATACATAGATTTCAACTAATTCTCTTAACTATCAGTTACATCCTAACCAAGACCCCCCCCCCTTATGGACGGTTAGACAAGGGTGGCCCAACCTTGATTTCTTTTAAGTGTTTATGTGATCGTGTTGATGGTCCATGAAGCATATAAACCATTAGTCCTTCATGTGTTGGAAGATTATAATAAAACCCACAAGTTTTGAACTATCATTCTCATTCTACACACCACACACACCTTCTCCTTCCTCATTCCCCTTGCTCACGGACAAAGACACCACCACCCACCATCATCATCATCAATCATCTTCCATCCAATCCATACATATACAAGGGTGCTAGAAGGTGTATAAGGAAGCTTGGAGCCTTTGGAAGCTAAAGGACCTCTCACATAAGCTTTTATCCACTTCATTTCATCTAGTAATCATCCCTAGCCTTGTGCTAGTGGTAAGAGTCTTGATCTTGCTATATTACTTCTATTTTAAGTGGTTAAAGAAGAATTATAACCATAAACTTGAAGAACACTAAAGATCATAAGAATGAAACTTGAACATAAGCATGTTTAATGAAGTAATCTTGATGAATATAAGTTGTTATGCTTGTTGATCATTGATTGTTTGTCGAAATGATGTTGATCATCATAAGATCTTGCTAGATCATGATTAAAAACATAATCTAGCAAGATGAGAAAATAGGAATGTTGTAGGATGATGGATCATTCACACATGAAACATGAACTAAAGATCAAAGTAAGTTATTAATCATGTAGATCTAAAGATTTGTGAATGGTCTTTCAAAGAAACCAAGTTAAAAATATAAGTTTTATTAAAACTTGGTTCTTACATAAACAAACTCTATTTTTGGTGGATTAACAAGTGTAGAAACACTTTTGAAACAAGAGAATTTCATAAAGAAACATTTTTAGAAAATGTGACAAGAAGTTGTAAACATCTAACTTCTTTAAAAATGAAGTTTTTAAAGAACTAATCACATTTTTAAGGGTAACAAGACTTACTAAGAACACTAGTAAGTTACTACAAATTTTTACAAATATTCAAGTTCATGAAGTAGTAGAAAATGCATGATTTTGGCAAATTGGTAAGTAAAGGTTGTTTGTTGATGATTGTGAATTGAGTGTGATGATTTTTACAAAAGAAAATGATATGCTTGAAAGCATGGAAACCTCCATTTTTAGGGGAAACTATGGCAAAATTTTCTAAAAATTTAAACACTTAAAAAAATATTTCTAAACAAGTATTTACAACTGTATTTCAAACCATAAATTGTTACAAAAACTTTGCCATAAATTTTGGTTACAAAAATATAAATATTGGAGGTTGGTTTTTATAAATAAAAGTGACTAAGTATGTATTTAGGAAATATATATTTAGAAGACACCATGTGTGTGATTAATTGTATATTTCGTGTATTAGTTATATTATTTTAGGACATGAAATAATATAACACATCAAAATACCAAGAATTACAATCCAAAAAAATTCCAAAATTCCAAGAAATAAATATGCAAGTTGTACACAAAATATTGGTGAAACCGAACTATAGAATAAGACTTACAAAAATATTCCGGAAAATTTATTCACAAAGTATGTTTTGGTAAATAATATTTTGGATACAAGGAACTAAAAATATGATTTTTACAATTACTACAAGAATATATCACATTTTTTACAAGGGAAAATCTATTATTTTTGACAAGTATGAAATATATATTTTCTTGAAATTTTTAGAAGGTATATTATTTTTAAGAAATATATATTTTCTCACACAAACACGAAATACAATATTTTGAGGTAAAAGATATATTTTCTCAAATAAATATGTGATAAATCATTTTTGGAAGAAAATGAGTTTATATACATATTTTCCAAGATAAACATGAAGATATATTATTTTTGGACTTATGAGAAATTACAAATATTTTTGCCAAAGAAAAATTATAAATAATTTTTCTAAGTAATATCCCTTAAAATTTATATTTTGGAAATATATATTGAATCTTTATTAAAGATAATATTCCGGAATAATTAATATGAAATTAAGTATAGAGGATACTTAATGAATACCGTAAAAATATGTATTCTCGTACGTATAAATGCACACCGGAATACGACCCCGATACAAGGAAAAAATATACAAGTGAAAGATACCCCATCCTTGGGTAAGAAATACAAGAAGAAATACTTCGGAAATATTAAATTAAAATAATTGTCTTAACAATTATTCCAAAATTTAATAAATATAGTTTAAGTTAAAATATTAATTATTTTAACAAATAATTATATAACTTGGAATAATATCGAAGACACAAAAGAATCGTAACTCAAAGACAATAATAATAAGACAAGGCACGACCCGCTCGTCTAATAGATGATAGTATGTTGTAGGTAGTCTTGTTTACTTGAAGGAGCTTGAGTTACGGTGACTGAAGACGCAAGACTGTGAGTTCATGTCCCCCTTTTCTTTTAATTGTTTTCAGTTTTATAACTTCGGGGGTGAATTACATGTTACTAAGTGTTTACAAACAATTACAAATGGTATGGTTAGCTTTGGAAAGTACAGTAGATCATGTGAATGGGTAGGCGCACTGTTAAGACCATTAATCCTCGTATTAGGAATGAGGGACATGAGTGATAGATCTATTTGGGTGTAGCGAGCCCACACCCATGAGGACCGGGGTTGGCCCATGAGGTGACTATGTCTTACAGCCGGAGGCCCGGTATAAAATCTGCTAGGTTTGAGCCTTACTACGCCGTTGCACGCATATTAATGGCCTTGCAAGCCATTAATCGATATGTTTCCTTGTTTTGCTTTCATACCAGGATTTACGAACGTACATACATACGTACAATGTTTACAAGGTTTTATTCATACACACAAACAAACACATGAACTCGCTCAACTTTTGTTGATGTTTTCAAAATACATGTATTTCAGGGAATTAAGAATGCGGATCTAGCGGGTGTTCGGAGGTTATAAGTGTTGTTAAGAATAGGAGGTGCAATCCATGGTCTTGAGGTTTGGTTTGGGTGTCCTATCCTGGACAAGACACCGCTTCCAAATCTTGATTTTTTTAGAGTCTTTTGTTGAGTCCTTGTGAACTCTTAAACAATTCGTATGGTTTGTAAAACTTGAATTTGAAGTCTTAATTTGTTTCAAACAATATTGTTCATGAGGCTTTTAAACTTAATTAATGGATGACCATATATGGTTTTATCATAAAGTTGTTGTTATGATTGAATGCAATGATATTAAGAAAGTCACACCATAATTACGCTTCCGCAAAAGTCAGGGTGTGATAGCTTGGTATCAGAGCTTCGATTGTAGCGAACTAGGATTCTTTCTCGAGTCTAGACTACAATCATTAGGGCTCTCACGAAAATGTTTTTACAACATGTTTTCATTGCATACACGAAACGCCCCGATCCAGGGAAACAAACATTTTACAAACAAAAAGACACGAAACACAATTCAAAGGTTATGTTCAGTCTGAGAGACTAGGTGGTTTAGTCTGAGAGGCTGGGTGGTTCAATTTGAGAAACTGGGAGGTTTAGTATGAGAGACTAGGTGGTTTAGTCTGGGAGACTGGGTAGTTCAGTCTGGGAGAGTGGGTGGGTTAGTCTGGGAGACTAGGAAGGATACGTGATTACTTTGTCATTAATTGCATGTTTAATGCTAGTTGTTGATATATGTGCATATGTTGTGAATGTTTTGTTAAAGAAACTATGTCATCATCCGAGAGTGGTTTGTCCGATACCGATGACCCTATGGCCATAGTTTCTGACGATGAGATCGTCCTTGTGCCAGAGATCTTTACTTCTGACATCGAGAGTGACCCAGAGATGATGTCCGACGACGACGATGATTTTCAGCCATTTGCAGTGCCAGATTTTGGAGATGATTTACCGATTGCTGATGGTATCCCAAACGATGATCCTTTTGTTATTCCCATTCCAGTTCACGATCATCTTATCATCGGTCACCCCGATGGTGAGCATGTCGTGGCACCGATCCTCGCTCCTGTTCCTTTAGTGGTCATTCCTCCTGAGGATTGGTCATTCGATGATCTTTTTTACGATGATTTTGATTTATTTGTTGGTGGTCCTTCCGATGATGCTCATAGTGATGAAGAGCTTGATGAGGACGTTGTAGCTATTCCACTTCTGGGGATTCCTGTGATTGAGATTTCTTCTGATTCTAGTTTACATTCTGTCCCCGATTCCTTTGAGTCTGTGTCTTCATCCGCCTTACAGGCAGTTGGTTTGCGACATTACGCCACTAATTCTGACGACGATACAACTATGTCAGCTGCACCGATTCCTCCACATGACATTGAGCCTGGACTTGAGCTTGATTTTATTCCTGATGATCAGCCTGTTGATGCACCCGCTGATCCTGAGCCGATGCCAGCTCCTGAGCCTTTGCCTGACCATGATCCTATTCCATTTGGCATACCGAATATTGCACCACTTATACTAGACCCAATGCCTGCACCCATTGACCCTCCTGTTATTGAGCCAGTTACTCCCCCACTTGCACCTGCACCTATTAATGTTGCCCCTTTTCACCCAATTGAGTCCGATGTTCACCGCACTGACTTACCTATCACTTTCTTGCAGGACATCCCTCCACTCCGTCCAGGGGAGGTACATCTAGCCAGTATCATGGCCACGACCCACATGTTTCAGCAGCTTTCCCCCACATGCCACAGTCTGCACCTTCTGCTCATTTTACTTCTTCACCACTAGATGAGCCACTTAGATGGTTCCCACCTTACACCTTGCCGATTTCTGACCCCTAACATCCCTCACATTTCGCTGGTTATACGTGGGATGAGTTACTTCTATCATTGCAGCTCCAGTATGAGATCATGAGTCGCAGGATTTTAGATCTTGAGATGATTCCGCGACCTTTTCCATGTCCGTGTCAGCCTGCATTTGCTCCTAGATCATCACCATCCCCGTTTTCACATCCTCCTGCACCGCTTACTCCATTTCCCGTGTTTGGTACTCGATTTCTCACTATTGAGTAGTAGATCAGCTATATGTTGCGTCATGTTTATCAGCTTAAGGAGGAGCTTGCGCATGTGCGCAGCTTGCTTTTCTTTCCTCCACCTCCCCCTCCACCACCATCAGCATAGATGGTTTTTGGTTTTATGTAGGTAGCTTGCTTTTGATGAGAGCACCGCTATTGAGCTGAGCTAGTGAAGCCTTTTGGAGACCACCTTTTGACTATATGACTTATGGTAGATTGAGAGACATTTTGGACAAGGGTAGTGTGACCCTGTGTTCCCTTTTGATACGATATTTATGTAAAACATGTAACTGTATTTGTGGTCGATGATTAATGAAAGCTCAATCGTAATGTTCTCATTAAATACGATGTTAAATTTCTTGTTTATGCCATGATTGTGATGATTACATGCTTACGTGTTATGAAAAACACTACTATCTACATACTACTTATTATATACATACGACCTGACCTATACAATCTTCTTTATAGAAGATGCCTCCTGGAAGGAACAATTAGTTGCCCACCACAGAGGCAGAACTGCAAGAACGGATTTCACAGGCAATCGCACAACATGAGGCCTTGCGCTCTGAACACAGCGGAGGTACCTCTGGAAATAACCCACCTCACGGTAATGTTTAAGTCATTTAAAGACACATTACGGTACGTTTGGACATTCCATGTGCGTTTGCTAATGCTTTCTGCGAATGATGTTGCTTGTACAGGCTGTACTTACAAGCAGTTCCTTGACTGTAAACCTCTAAACTTTAACGGCACTGGAGGTGCTGTAACCTTTGTAAGATGGGCTGAGAAGACAGATTTTATGCTGCGAATGAGCAAGTGTGCGCCAGAGCACAAGGTCACCTACATTTCTGGACTATTCCTAGATGGAGCTCTATCATGGTGGAACCTGCAGGTTCAGACTCTAGGAGAGGATGCTGCATATACTATAACTTGGGATGAGATGAAAGAGCTGATGCGCAAGAAGTACTGCAAAAAGGGCAGAGATTCCGAAATTGGAAACCGAATTTTGGAACCTTATGATGGATGGCCCTAAGATTGCTGAGTATGTGCAGAGATTTCATGACCTGTCTCGTGTTGTCCCCTACATGGTAGAACCGGAATTCAAGCGATTTTAATCGTTTCATTTGGTGATTGGCACCCCAAATTATGAGCATGGTGACTACTTCGAAGCCTCCAACGATCACTGAGGCCATTGATTTGAGTGTGGCATTGACTGAAGAAGCGATAAGGCTAAAGAAGTTTACAAACTCTGAAGGAAAGAAGAAGGAGACTCACGTCGAGTCATCAGGAGAGAACAAGAGAACGTTCTCCAATTTCAAGAAGAGTACTCGAGGAAACAACAGTGGTAACAAGAAGAGAGATGCGAATCCACCAACCGAGGTTAAGACTGGTGCTGCCACTTCTGGTGCTGAGGTTAGAAGAAAAGGGTATATGCGCACCCTGCCCAAATGTGATGTGTGTCAGTTTCATCACGCTGGACGATGCCGAGCTGGAAAATGTGAGACGTGCGGAAAAGTTGGCCATGCCAAGGAGACATGCTGGTATGGTGCCGGTCGTGGGAATAATGGTCAAAGAGGTAATGGTAACGGAAATGGAAACAGTAACCGTGGTGGAAATGGTTACGGAAACCGCAATCAAGGAGGAAATGGCGGTAATGGAAACTGTGGTGGTACTGGAAACCAAGCCGGTAATGGAAACCGCAACCAAAACAACAATCAGGGTGGTACTGGAAACAAGCAAGGATGCTTCAGTTGCGGAGATGTCGGGCATTTCAAGCTAGATTGCCCAAAGAACATTCAATCCCAAGGAACTGTTTTTCAACATAGGGGCTAGGGAAGCTCGTCAAGATCCGAATGTAGTTACTGGTATGTTCCCTATCAACCAACACTTTGCATCTGTATTGTTTGATACCGATACCGATGCCGATTACAGCTTCGTGTCCCTAGAATTTAAGAATATACTTAGGTTAGTTGCCAGTAAGCTAGATATTCCACACTCGATAGAACTAGCTAATGGAAAGATAGTTGAGGCAAACAAAGTGATTAGGGGTTGTGTAATAGAACTTGGAGAACATGAGTTTACGCTCGATCTCCTACCAGTTGAGTTGGGAAGCTTTGACGTGGTAGTTGGAATGGATTGGTTGTCGAGCAACTGAGCTGAGATCGTATGCCATGAGAAGATCATTCGCATCCCGATGGCGAATGGAGAGACGATTGTAGTGCATGGGGAGAAGCGTGATACGCCTCTACGAGTTGTTAGCTGCTTGAAGGCACAAAGGATGTTGCGGAAAGGATGTGTTGCCTTCTTGGCTCACATTGTTGATAAGGAAGTGGTAGAGCCGAAACTGGAAGATATCCAGGTGGTAAGGGAATATCCTGAAGTCTTCCCCGAAGACTTGTCAGGATTGCCGCCTAAACGACAAGTCGAATTCCATATTAACTTGGTTCCAGGCGCCGCGCCTGTAGCCAAGGCACCTTATCGACTTGCGCCTTCCGAGATGCAAGAATTGTCGACGCAACTTTAAGAGCTTTTGGACAAGGGATTTATTAGACTAAGCTTCTCGCCTTGGGGAGCTCCAGTTCTGTTTGTTAAGAAAAGGGATGATAGTTTTCGCATGTGCATTGACTACCGAGAACTAAACAAGTTGACCATTAAGAATCGGTACCCCTTGACGAGGATTGATGATCTCTTCGATCAACTTCAAGGTTCGAGTTACTACTCCAAGATCGACCTTCGATCAAGTTATCACCAGCTGCGGATTCAAGAAGAGAGTATACCAAAGACTGCTTTTAGAACTCGTTATGGACATTATGAGTTTCTAGTGACGCCGTTTGGGTTGACAAATGCACCGGCAATATTTATGGATTTGATGAATCGAGTCTGTAGCCATATCTCGATAAATTCGTGATTATATTTATCAATGATATTTTGATTTATTCAAGGACGAAGGAATAGCATGAACAACATCTTAGAGCCATCTTAGAGCTGCTCAAGAAGGAGGAACTGTATGCTAAGTTCTCAAAATGCGAATTCTGGTTTCGTGAGGTACAGTTCCTTGGTCATGTAATGAATGAAGATGGAATCCATGTGGATCCCACCAAGATCGAGGCGATTAAGAATTCGGAAACTCCGAAGACGCCGACCGAGATTCGACATTTTTTGGGTTTAGCTGGGGTACTATTACCGATTCATTGAGGATTTTTCTAAAATCGCTCAACCGCTGACCTCCCTTATTCAGAAGGATAAGAAGTATGAATGGGGGGATAAACAAGAAGAATCTTTTTAGTTGCTAAAGAACAAGCTTTGCGATGCACCTATATTATCCCTACCCGAAGGCACCAATGACTTTGTGGTATATTGTGATGCCTCGCATTAGGGATTAGGTTGCGTGTTGATGCAGCGACAGAAGGTTATCGCTTATGCTTCGCGCTAGTTAAAGGTTCATGAGAAGAACTACACCACGCATGATTTGGAACTAGGCGCAGTGGTGTTTGCTTTGAAGATTTGGTGACATTATCTGTATGGTACGTGTTGTACGATCTTTACAGATCACAAGAGCCTACATCACATATTTGATCAGAAAGAGCTTAATATGAGACAACGACAATGGGTAGAGCTGTTAAACGATTATGATTGTGAAATCAAATATCACCCAGGTAAGGCGAATATGGTGGCAGACGCCTTAAGTCGGAAAGAGAGGATTAATCCCATAAGGGTTAGGGCTTTGGAGATGATTATTCAAACAGACCTCTCGTTGCGCATTCGTGCTGCGCAGAGAGAAGCTCTTAAGAAGGAGAAACTTAAGGATGAGTATCTCCGTAGGATGGAGAACAAGTTGGTACCTAATGAGGAGGGAACTTTTTGTTTCATGGGATGAATTTGGGTTCCCCTCCTTGGTGGTCTTAGAGATGTGATTTTCGATGAAGGTCATAAGTCGAGGTACTAGATCCACCCAGGATCGGACAAGAGGTACCAAGATTTGAAGGATTTCTATTGGTGGCCGAGATTGAAAGGTGATGTTGCAACTTATGTTGGAAAATGCTTGACTTGTGCCAAGGTGAAGGCCGAGTATCAGAAGCCTTCAGGTTTTCTACAGCAACCCGAGATACCCATGTGGAAGTGGGAGCAAATCTTGATGGACTTCACAACAAAGTTGCCAAAGACACCCAGAGGTCATGATACGATTTGGGTAATCGTAGACCGTCTGACAAAATCCGCGCACTTTTTGCCAATCAGGGAGAAGGATAACATAGGTAAGCTAGCTGAGCTGTACCTAAGGGAGATAGTTGCACGTCATGGAGTACCTATCTCAATTATATCTAACAGAGACGGAAGATTTGTGTCAAGGATTTGGCAATCCTTCCAAGAAGCGTTTGGTTCACAGCTGAATTTGAGCACCGCATTTCACCCACAGACGGACGGCCAAAGTGAGAGAACGATATAGATGCTTGAAGATATGTTACGAGCTTGCATAATGGACTTGGGTGGCAGGTGGGACACTCACCTGCCTTTGGTAGAGTTTTCCTATAACAATAGCTATCATACAAGCATTCAAGCTGCACCGTTTGAAGCTCTTTATGGACGGAAGTGTCGATCGCCGTTATGCTGGGCAGATGCAGGTGATAGACAACTGGTTAGTCCCGAACTGGTCCAAGAAACGACAAATAAGATCATGCAGATCTAAGAGCGCATTAAGGCGGCTCGTGATCGACAAAAGAGCTATGCGGACCAAAGAAGGAAACCTTTGGAATTCGAAGTGGGAGATATGGTTTTGTTAAAAGTCTCACCTTGGAAAGGTGTGGCACGCTTTGGGAAGCGTGGAAAGTTAAACCCACGATTTATTGGACCGTTCAAAATCCTGGAAAGGATTGGTCCTGTAGCATACAAGTTGGAACTACCTGCGGAACTTAATGGTGTTCATGATACGTTCCATGTATCTAATCTGAAGAAGAGTCCGACACAAGAAACAGTGGTCATTCCTGCTGATGAAGTTCACATTGACGACACACTCCACTGTACCGAAGAACCTGTTGAGGTTACTGACTGGAAAGTTAACAAGACTCGGAAGAGTAGTGTTAAACTCGTCAAGGTTCGATGGAACGCACGTCATGGCCCAGAGTTTACTTGGTAGCGTGAGGACCGTATGAGAGCAAAATATCTGCATTTATTCCCTAACTCCCCTGCTGCTAGTAGTAAAGCTTAAAATTTCGGGACAAAATTTTCTTAATAGGGGGAGAATGTGACAACTGTCAAAAATCCAGGTACCCGTACAATTAATTAACCAGGATTAGTGCTTAATGACTGTGCTGAATTACAATTAACTGCTTTTTGATTATTGCCATATACATGCATGTGCATCATACATTGTTTAATGTCATACCAATATTGCATGAAAGCTATATTGCCTAAAATGATGCATTAAGGACAGTTAGCACAGTTATCTGATAAATCAGGAAAGTGTTGACAGACCTCAGCACATAGACAGACAGTGCATTGAGACACAGAATGAACTAGAAACCAAGTACTACACTAGTATAGTGTGTAGGAAAGTAAGGATCACAAAACTGCCTTTCTAGTGATAGTTTAAGTGCCGGAAAGTGCCCAAAACTCACCCAAAGTGCTGAATTCAGCAAAATTCAGCATTTTAACACACTAATATTATGCAGAAATATGGTAAAATGGTCTTGAATGCTTTCCTAAGTGTCGGTAATCAAAAGTGTCACAAAAAGATATATAAAGCACACTAAACTGCAAAAGTTTAGCACTTTAACGAGCCGGTAACCAACCGAACAACCGGACACTACCCGAAACACCAAATTTACACTAGAAGCATTGTTTTAACATTACCAAGCTAGTTATGGTCCCCGAACATCATAACACACTATATATACATATAATAACTAAAAACCTAACTATTATACTTAGATTTAAACTAATTCTCTTAACTATCAATTACATCCTAACCAAGACCCCCCCCCCCCTTGGGGGACGGTTAGACAAGGGTGGCCCACCCTTGATTTCTTTTAATTGTTTATGTGATCTTGTTGATGGTCCATGAAGCAAATAAACCATTAGTCCTTCATGTGTTGGAAGATTATAATAAAACTCACAAGTCTTGAACTATCATTCTCATTCTACAGACCACACACACTTTCTCCTTCCTCCTTCCCCTTGCTAACGGCCGAAGACACCACCACCCACCATCATCATCATCAATCATCTTCCATCCAATCCATACATATGCAAGGGTGCTAGAAGGTGTATAAGGAAACTTAGAGCCTTTGGAAGTTAAAGGACCTCTCACATAAGCTTTTATCCATTTCATTTCATCAAGTAATCATCCCAAGCCTTATGCTAGTAGTAAGAATCTTGATCTTGCTATATTACTTCTATTTTAAGTTTTTAAAGAAGAATTATAACCATAAACTTGAAGAACACTAAAGAACATAAGAATGAAACTTGATCATAAGCATGTTTAATGAAGTAATCTTGATGAATATAAGTTGTTATGCTTGTTGATCATTGATTGTTTATAGAAATGATGTTGATCATCATAAGATCTTGCTAGATCATGATTAAAAACATAATCTAGCAAGATGATAAAATAGGAATGTTGTAGGATAATGGATCATCCACACATGAATCATGAACTTGAATGAATAAATGATTTTATTGAAAAATAAAGATCAAAGTAAGTTGTTAATCATGTAGATCTAAAGATTTGTGAATGGTCTTTCAAAGAAACCAAGTTAAAAATATAAGTTTTATTAAAACTTGGTTCTTACATAAACAAACCCTATTTTTGGTGGATAAACAACTGTAGAAACACTTGTGAAACAAGAGAATTTCGTAAAGAAACATTTTTAGAAAATGTGACAAGAAGTTATAAACATCTAACTTCTTTAAAAATGAAGTTTTTAAAGAACTAATCACATTTTTAAGGGTAACAAGACTTACTAAGAACACTAGTAAGTTACTATAAATTTTTACAAATATTCAAGTTCATGAAGTAGTAGAAAATGCATGATTTTTGGAAATTGGTAAGTAAAGGTTGTTTGTTGATGATTGTGAATTGAGTGTGATGATTTTTACAAAAGAAAATGATATGCTTGAAAGCATGGAAACCTCCATTTTTAGGGTAAACTATGGCAAAATTTTCTAAACATTAAAACACTTCAAAAAATATTTCTAAACAAGTATTTACAAGTGTATTTCAAACCATAAATTGTTACAAATACTTTGCCATAAATTTTGGTTACAAAATTATAAATATTGGAGGTTGGTTTTTATAAATAAAAGTGACTAAGTATGTATTTAGGAAATATATATTTAGAAGACACCATGTGTGTGATTAATTGTATATTTCGTGTATTAGCTATATTATTTTAGGACATGAAATAATATAACACATCAAAATACCAAGAATTACAATCCAAAATAATACCAAAATTCCAAGAAATAAATATGCAAGTTGTACACAAAATATTGGTGAAACTGAACTATGGAATAAGACTTACAAAAATATTTCGGAAAATTTATTCACAAAGTATGTTTTGGTAAATAATATTTTGGATACAAGGAACCAAATATATGATTTTTACAATTAATACAAGAATATATCATATTTTTTACAAGGGAATATATATTATTTTTTACTAGTATGAAATATATATTTTCTTGAAATTTTTAGAAGGTATATTATTTTTAAGAAATATATATTTTCTCACACAAACACGAAATACAATATTTTGAGGTAAAAGATATATTTTCTCAAATAAATATGTGATAAATCATTTTTGGAAGAAAATGAGTTTATATACATATTTTCCAAGATAAACATGAAGATATATTATTTTTGGACTTATGAGAAATTACAAATATTTTTGCCAAAGAAAAATTATAAATAATTTTTCAAAGTAATATCCCTTAAAATTTATATTTTGAAAATATATATTGAATCTTTATTAAAGATAATATTCCGGAATAATTAATATGAAATTAAGTATAGAGGATACTTAATGAATACCGTAAAAATATGTATTCTCGTACGTATAAATGCACACCGGAATACGACCCTGATACAAGGCAAAAATATACAACTGAAAGATACCCCATCCTTGGGTAAGAAATACAAGAAGAAATACTTCGGAAATATTAAATTAAAATAATTGTCTTAACAATTATTCCAAAATTTAATAAATATAGTTTAAGTTAAAATATTAATTATTTTAACAAATAATTATATAACTTGGAATAATATTGAAGAGATAAAAGAATCATAACTCAATGACAATAATACTAAGACAAGGCACGACTCGCTCATCTAATAGATCATAGTACGTTGTAGGTAGTCGTGTTTACCCGAAGGAGCTTGAGTTAGGGTGACTGAAGACGCAAGACTGTGAGTTCATGTCCCCCTTTTCTTTTAACTGTTTTCAGTTTTATAACTCCAGGGGTGAAGTACATGTTACTAAGTGTTTACAAACAATTACAAATGATATGGTTAGCTTTGGAAAGTACAGTAGATCATGTGAATGGTAGGCGCACTCTTAAGACAATTAATCATCGTGTTAGGACCGAGGGGCATGAGTGATAGATGGGTGTAGCGAGCCCACACCCATGTGGACCGGGGTTGGCCCATGAGGTGACTATGTCTTACAGCCGGTGGCCCGGTACAAAATCTGCTAGGTTTGAGCCTTCCTACGCCGTTGCACACATATTAATGGCCTTGCAAACCATTAATCGATCTGTTTCCTTGTTTTGCTTTCATACAAGGATTTACAAACATACATACATATATACAATGTTTACAAGGTTTTATTCATACACATAAACAAACACATGAACTCGCTTAACTTTTGTTGATGTTCTCAAAATACATGTATTTCAGGGAAGTAAGAATGTGGATCTGGCGGGCGTTCGGAGGTTACAAGTGTTGTTAAGAATAAGAGGTGTCATCCATGGTCTTGAGGTTTGGTTTGGGTGTCCTATCCTGGACAAGACACCACTTCCAAATCTTGGTTTTATTTAGAGTCTTTTGTTGAGTCCTTGTGAACTCTTAAACAATTCGTATGGTTTGTAAAACTTGAATTTGAAGTCTATGTTTCAAAAAATGTTGTTCATGATGCTTTTAAACTTAATTAATGGATGACCATCTATGGTTTTATCATAAAGTTGTTGTTATGATTGAATGCAATAGTATTAAGAAAGTCACACCATAATCACGCTTCCGCAAAAGTCAGGGTGTGATAGGCTTACCTAGATCTCAACGAGGAAACGATACCATTTGGGTGATAGTGGATCGACTAACCAAGTCTGCACACTTCCTGGCTATCAAAGAAACGGATAAGTTCTCTACTCTAGCAGACATCTACCTGAATGAAGTAGTCTCGAGGCACGGGGTGCCAACTTCCATCATTTCTGATCGTGATCCACGTTTTACATCTGATTTGTGGCAGGCGATGCACAAATCCTTTTGCTCGCGTCTAGACATGAGCACAACTTATCATCCATAGATGGATGGGCAGACTGAACGCACCATCCAAACTCTTGAAGACATGCTTGGTGCACGTGTGATCGACTTTGGTGACGGATGGGAAAGGCACCTACCTTTGGTGGAGTTTTCGTATAACAATAGTTACCACACTAGCATCCAGGTTGCTCCGTTCGAGGCTTTGTATGGACGGAAATGCCGATCACCCTTATGCTGGGCAGAAGTTGGTGACAGCGAAATCACTGGCCCAGAACTCGTCGTCGTCACGACAGAAAAGATTGCCCAAATACGACAACGAATGGAGACAGCTCGTGACCGTCAAAAAAGTTATGCTAATAAGCACAGGAAACCACTCGAGTTCCAGGTTGGGAATCGAGTGCTACTTAAAGTCTCACCTTGGAAAGGTGTGGTTCGCTTTGGCAAGCGAGGCAAGCTAAATCCGCGTTATGTCGGACCTTTCGAAATCACTGAGAAAATCGGCAAAGTGGCGTATAGACTGAATCTGCCCGAAGAGCTCAGTGGTGTTCACAACATATTCCATGTGTCGAATCTGAAGAAGTGTCTGTCAGATGAGACACTCATAGTTCCTTTCAAGGAACTCACTATCGACGACCAGTTGCGATTTTTCGTGGAACCGGTGGAAATTACAGACAGAGAAGTTAAGGTTCTCAAATGTAAGAGGATACCCATTGTTCGAGTTCATTGGAACTCCCGTCGTGGCCCAGAGTTTACCTGGGAACGAGAAGACCAAATGAAACACAAGTATCCCCAGTTGTTCGAGAAAAGTGAGACCACTACTGAGGCTGAAGTTACTGCGAAATTTCGGGATGAAAATCCAAACCAACGGGGGATGATATGACACCCCAGGAAAACCAGGAAACCACGCAACCTAACTAGCTTCCTCAGTAACTAGGTACTAAATTTCGGGACGAAATTTCTTTCAACTTGGGGATGATGTGACAACTCGTATTCCAGAACCTCTCTTTGCATTTGATGTAACCAGTATGAGCATTATGTGATTATGTTACACGTTGATTTTGGAATGTTATGTATTGAATGTGTTATGTGATATGAAATTAAAATATGAATATGTATCCTTGTTTGCACAACACAAACCTAGTCGCACAATATGTGGCCGATTGCACAAACTTGGTTGGGTCGTACACTTTGTCTTTTGTCACACACCACTCTCGGCCCACACTCCTTGTACTCGAGATCAAAAGGTAGCCAATGTAAGGGTTCAACCCACTCTTTTATGCACATAACTCACAAGGGACGATGTATACTTGATGTGCACAAAATGCAACATATAAATTACATCAATTGTGGCAGAAAACTAACCCCTTTTTAGTACTAATGTTGGAAAAAGTGTGTTTTTGTCTTCCTTTTGTATTTTCAGGATTAAATGAGCTCAAATGAACAAAAGAAGCAAAAAGGTAGCTAAATCTAACATAAATACAAGAAAAGGAACAAACGTGGCATGCCCAGCCTCCCCGACAGCATCTTCCAAAGCAAAACAAGAGAACAAAAGGCTGGCGTACCCAAGTGTCAGCAGAAAAGACAAAGCTGTAGACGCTTCTATCAACCACCACGGGGTCGTGCTCAGCGGACATGGGGCCGTGGTCAACTCTAAGATTCGCAGAATCTGGGGAAATCTTGATAGTACAGATACGCTTCTGCACACGGGGGCGTGCCTAGCGGACACGGGGGCGTGCCCAGCGGACACGGGGGCTTGGTCAACTAATAAAGACAAACTGCAGTTAATGAAGAAAGAGAAGGAAGGTGGACACGGAGCCGTGCCCGAGTCTCTGTTCAGCCTATAAATAGGGGTGCTTGGCTCATTTGCAAACCATCCCTTGTAACACCACCTCTCTCACACTTCACCCACCACCCACCACCATCACAACACCATCATCCACCACCATCATCCATCGTCCAACGTAGAGTGTGTGAGTCGTCTCAGGATCCAAGATTGATCGTAAGAGTTCTTGACAATTGATGTGTGCAAAATGCAACATATAAATTACATCAATTGTGGCATAAAACTAACCCTTTTTTAGTACTAATGTTGGAAAAAGTGTGCTTTTGTCTTCCTTTTGTATTTTCAGGATTAAATGAGCTCAAATTAACAAAAGAAGCAAAAAGACAGTAAAATTCAACATAAATACAAGAAAAGGAACAAACGTAACGTGCCCGACCCCACGACAGCATCTTCCCAAGCAAAACAAGAAGACAGAAGACTGAACACGCCCCGTGCTCAGCCAACACGGGGGGCGTGCCCAAGTGTCAGCAGAAAAGAAAAAGTGGTAGAAGCTTCCATTGCCCACCACGGGGCCGTGCTCAGCGGGCACTGGGCCAAGGTCAACTATAAGATTCGCAGAATCCAGGCAAATATTCATAGTACAGATATGCTTCTGCACACGGGGTCGTGCTCAGCGGACACGGGGGCGTGGTCAACTAATACAGACAAGATGCAATAAATGAAGAAAGAGAAGGATGTGGACACGGGGCCGTGCCCGAGCTTTTGTTCATCCTATAAATAGGAATGTTTGGCTCAAGCTCAAACCATCCCTTGGCACACCACCTCTCTCACACTTCACCCACCACCCACCACCACCATAACACCATCATCCACCACCATCATCCATTGTCCATCGTAGAGTGTGTGAGTCGTCTCGGGATCCAAGATTGATCGTAAGAGTTCTTGACAATCAAGGCAATGTTTTCCTAAGTCTCTTACATCACTTGGTGAAGACAAGTGTCTAGTGTAATACTTTTTATTTTTAATCTTTTCGCACTTTTTAACTGGTTATGTATTAATGACTTTAATAACTAGTTTCTTATGTTGAAGGTGATTCTTCCTTATCGTTTGTCCGTGGTGTCTTGGCATTATTTTACTGTCTATATAAAATAAAAGATTTTCACCATTCATATCTCCACGGTCTATATGGAGGTATGTTGGCTACCTGGTCGGGGGTTAAGGGAAGGGTTTGGTAAGAGTCTTGCCGTTGTTCAGCGTTTAGAGATCCTGCAAGGGACCTGGGTCAAATTTAGTAGGACCTCTTTCAATACTTAACGGTATTGGATGGCGGGGGTCCAAACTCTTTGATCCCCTCATAAGTTAAACTACTATTAATACTATAACCCGGCTACTTAGGACTGTATCCTTGCTGACTCAGACTACTTAGCCGAGGGTAACGTCACCTTCAAAACAGGGGCCTACCATAATTTGCATTAATAACTTAATTAATTATCTTTCAATAATCCGACCCTTTTGGATTGTATCCTTGCTGACTCAAACTACTGGGTTGAGGGTAACGTCACCTTCAAAAGAGGGGCCTACTACAATAACTAAGATAATCTCTTAAATAGTGCAAAAGTGCGGAAATAATCAAAGGTTACACTATACA